>JAWQFJ010002517.1:0-15000 GCA_034096865.1 Theodoxus fluviatilis | reverse complement strand
GTCTTCCCCAAAGTCCTGGCGGTTGTTATGGCGTCTGTGTATCCAGTCTAGAGAGATGGACTCTGATAGGCGAAGAGCAGGTCTGAAGGTTGGGGAAGGAAGATTCCAGAGAGAAGAGAGAGAGAGAGAGAGAGAGAGAGAGACAGACAGACAGACAGACAGACAGACACAGAGAGAGAGAGACAGACAGACAGACAGACAGACAGACAGACAGACAGACAGACAGACAGACAGACAGACAGACAGAGAGAGAGAGAGAGAGAGAGAGAGAGATATTGAGAGAGAAAGAACAAACAAAACGAACAACTGGTTTTATTGTGAGAGCCTCCCGCCCATTACGAGAGAGAGAGAAGAGGGGGGGGGGGGGGGGGAGGGGGGGATCGACTCTTCAGACGGACTTGGAGAGCCGCCCAACATGGCTTGAGTTATTGAGGACTAATTTGCTAGTGTCGTTTCTCCCCAGGGTGGGATCATACTCCTTTGTTGTAATTTAAGAGATGAATGATTTATCGCAACCCACTCTCTTCCAAGCTAGTCCAAAACCGACTCTAGGCTCAATCTTCTCATACTTGCTGCAACACCACTGCACTCACTGTTTCCGTGAGAAGGGGCAAATGTTTGTTTATTTATCAAATTTCATAAGATCATACAGAAATGTTCGAATAAAAAATGTCAACATTCTGGTTCGAAGACAAAGGCAACTTGTCATAAATTGCCTTCATTCTTTGCGCCGGGGAAAAAAGTCCCCACCCGCTGATGCAAAGTCTTGTCTGTCTCAGTAACTAAAACATGGTGTCTGACCTCTTGCCCCGTCCTCCGCCTCCTTCCGTGCCCCCGCATCAGAGGGGCTGTTTGAATGCATAATAGAGCACTAGTTTTCCCGCGCTATTCATCATTAATAACCTCATTAGCATGGGGAAACAAGGGTCCATATTGATTGAGCTAATGGCGTATCACCGCCGTGACCGCTGGAGGGGCAGTTTGTTTTGGGCGGGCGGAAAGGTCCCCCGGCCACTCTAGGCCCACACGCGGCGTTTTCCTTCTGGATGTGCTCTGCCTCTTTTCTCCCTGATGGATGACCAGCCAGGGCCTAAGCAAGCTTGTCTCAGTGCCAGAGTTGTTTGGGTTCTCTGTCCGCCTTGGAATGGTCAAGTGCGCTTTTAGTTCGAGGATCCAGATTTACTCCAGAGTCCGTAGCCTCATTTCGCTGTCGGGAGAGATTGTGAGAATTGAGTGGGGACGGTGCACTTCCTTTGCTCGCTTCGAATTGCAGTGCGTTTATTGATTTGCATTTGTTTACTGCGCTATGAGGAAATTGTTATTTCCTCTGGAAAGGTATCATGCACCTCGTCACCTCATTTCTCCTCTATCATGTGATTACTGTTCTCTGGCGTTGACAAGTGTTCACTGATATAGATATACCTCATCGTTAGGTATTTGATGTGGGTTTTTTAATACATTCTATCATAAAGTTATAAAAATAAAACCGATAAGCATAGCTTTTTCTCTCTTTTTTTCTTTCCCTCCATCGTAGCTGGAAACTCCGTACTGACTGTCAGGTCATGATGGCCGATCTCGCTGTGCTGATCTTCTTTCTGAAGAGTGCACCTAGGGGAGACCACTCGAGAATGCTGATAAGTCGTCACGTCCTTGAGTGCATTCTTTGATGTGCTCCCAGAACTTCGTGTGACTGGATGCCTGGTCTGACCTTTGTGAGAAATCCGTTCTCCCCACAACGCCTCACGCTTTCTGCCATGATGGAGGGAGAGAGAGAGAGAGAGAGAGAGAGAGAGAGAGAGAGAGAGAGAGAGAGAGAGAGAGAGAGAGAGAGAGAAGAAGGAGGGGGTGGAGGGGGGGAGAGGAGAGAGAAGAGGGGGAGAGGAGAGAGAGAGGGTGGGGGGGGGGAAGGGGGGGAGGAGAGAGAGGAGAGGGTAAGTAGCGATAGGAGAGAGAGGAGAGGGGGTAGGAGAGAGAAGGGTGTGGGGGGTAAAAGAAGATAGGAGGAGCGGGGGAGGGAAGAGTTGGTAGGAGGTGTAGGTCGTGGAGGGGGTTGGGGGGGGAAGAAGGAGGCAAGGAGAAGGGAAACTGACCGTAACCCGACTACCAGGTCTTTCTCATTACTGCCAGTAGCTAGAAACTCCCTACGGAGCGAAGCAGCAGACTGTCTTCAGAGGAAGAGCCCCCGTCGCCGAGTGTTTCGGCCCTATACTCTTCCTCAGCCTAATTCTCTGTCACAGACCGTTATCTGTCTGACCTGAGATTAATGCAGAGACTTTGCACAGTAGGAATCGTCCATATATTCCTCCAGGTCTTGCGTATCATTTGGATGAATTGAAAGAGAATAAGAAAAGAAAAAGCAGCACCCTCGCCTCCGTTGCGAGTCAGATTTGGATGCGTTTGTTCAAGCTCATTCCAGATATGACCTTCATAGCTGTGTGCTGTCTGCTAACATGGAATGTACTGTGGTGGAGAATGCACTACCTGTCTATTCTGAGCGCTGGAACCATCGGCCCTGCAGACTAGAGGCCAGCACTTAACGGTACCGCTACTGGCTGACCTGCGGGCACGCTGGTTGCGATATGCATCTCCCGTTGTCAGCAGTCGCCGCTTCCAAGCTGTTCCCTTTCGGAGAAGAGACATTTGTCCCGAGGCTGGGCAGGGCTTGGAGTGGAGGAGGCTTGCGGAAAGGAAGAGTGAAAACTGTGAATGGACAGGGACTCGGGAAAGGTTTCTTGTGAGAGCTTCGCAAATGGACGCCCCGGACCTAGAGTACAGACTCAGCAAAAAGAGATGGCGGGAGAAGCTCAAGAGTAGCGTCGCAGATCTATTGAAGTGGCTGTGTAGAGGTAGCGGTGGTTGGACCTAAGTGAAAGAGATATTTGGAGACCGAAACGGAAAGAAGAACAGAGGAGTGAATGAGTTGGCGATAGGATGACGTGATATGTGCTTGAGAACTGGGAATGCAAGACCAAAAGGGAAATGAGAGGCTGGGAAGTGTAACACAGATAAGGGCGCTAAATGAGGAGCGGACTGGATAGTTAATTCGAGTGCTGTAGAAGTACTTGGAAAAGTTAGGGTTTGGGAGTGATATGTTCAGTGAATGAAGTAACGAGCATACAGGATTTAGCTGAGTTTACAAAGCCCGTGACGAGTTTATTACTATTAGTATTCGTATAAGATCACTTGAGAATCGTACAAAATGGTAGGCATGAGCATATGCTCAGCTAGAAATTGCTCCGTGAATAGATATATTTTTAAAGGCGTACTAACATATAGTGTCAAGAGGCAGTAACATTTTATGCTGAGAGATCGCAGGACGTATGGAAAACAAGAAATTTGAATGTTGCAAATACAGTTCACATTCAACCGTTCTACGATGCATTATACTCTCGAATAGCCTAGATTTATGGGATTTGCGAATACTAGAGCCTTAAAAGCATGGGGGATGCGCCTGATAAAGTCCGAGATACACGACTATCGAGAGGCGGGGAAAGCAAATGTTTGGGCAGTAAAGATACGGGGGTGAAAGCAAGGGAAGTTTGGACTGGCATGGTGGCGCATGGATGCTCAACAGATACCGGGAAAATTAAAGGTGTTTGCTATTAACGATAAAGGTGTGGGGGGCAGGGATGATGGCATTCTAGTAAACTAGAGATTTCGCCTACCGGCAAAAGTATCTCTAGCACAGTTCACATCACGTGATGGAAGATTTTTGGCCAATTTATGCAAGCGGAGGTCACACGAGAGGCTTGTGGGATAGCCGATGTGCTCCCTGACATACGCAGTTAAAATAGTTCTAAAACTATTTCGCACAAAACTCTTAACTTACCCTTGTTGAGACAACAAACATGCGTTTATTCGATACAATAAAATATTTGTGTTGAAATCAAAACAAGTTTTGACATCTGAATGATTTCTGTAAAAGTGGAGAGAAAAATTGTATCAGGACGAACTATTTTTGGCGCAAGCCTATTGCGCATTCATTGCGAACTGTGCCAGAGTCACTACTAACTCGGGTTTACAGAATGGGATGATGGAGGACTGGGGGAGAGGAGAGGTGGCGGGTCAGAAGGACGGAAGCCTGCAGCCCGTGATAGCGTATCATGGCCACCGTCCTGTTGGCGCCTTCTACTTTCCCCTTCGCCATACTCTGGCCTGCTGGTCCTCTCCCATCTGCCTACTCTGGTCTTTGCCCCTTTCCACCTCAGCAGCGGATGATCATTACTGCAAGTCGCTCGATGACTTTTTAGAGGCATTAATGTCATGTTTGTGTTAGGGCTGGTGATGTTACGCAGCCAGCCATGGACACCCCATTCAGAAGGCCAGACCCTATTTTTGACTCACATGCGAAGCAAAAGTGAGTCTATGTACTGAGCCGTGTCGTCCGTCCGTCCGGGCGTCCGTCCGTCCGTCCGGGCGTCCGGGCGTCCGTCCGTCCGTCCGTAAAAAACTTAAACGTTGGATTTTTCTCGGAGACTATTAAGTCTATCAACACCAAATGTGGCATGATGGTGTATGATGACAAGGCCTCAAAAAACATACATAGTGACTTGACCTTGCTTCAAGGTCAAGGTCACAGGAGCCATAAATGTGGTCTCAAAAACAGTCATTTTTCACATTTTCCCAATTTTCTCCCACGTTATTGAGAATGGCGACCTTAGCTACAAGTGGTATATAGGTCAAAGCAAGCCCTATCTTTTGATACCAATTTGGTTGACCTTGCTTCAAGGTCAAGGTCACAGGAGCTCTTCAAAGTTGGATTGTATACCTATTTTGAAGTGACCTTGACCCTGAACTATGGAAGATAACTGTTTCAAACTTAATAATTATGTGGGGCACATGTTATACTTTCATCATGAGACACATTTGGTCACATATCATCAAGGTCAAGGTCACTTTGACCCTTATGAAATGTGACCAAAATGGGGTAGTGAACCACTAAAAGTGACTATATCTCATGGTAGAAAGTGCCAATAAGCACCATTGTGCTTCCTATGTCTTGAATTAACAGCTTTGTGTTGCATGACCTTGGATGACCTTGACCTTGGGTCAAGGTCACATGTATTTTGGTAGGAAAAATGTGTAGAGCATTTCTTTGTGTATGATGTCATTGGTAGGTTTAGTTGTTTGACCTTGACCTTGAAGGTCACCTGAAGGTCAAGGTCATATAAAGGTCATGGTCAAGCATGTGAGTCGTATGGGCTTTGCCCTTCTTGTTCTTATGGTTGTGAGCTTCTGTTGCCATAACTGTTGGTTCCTCATTGAAGGCAAAGAGGATTTTCATATATTTCCGCTGGTAAGCAACTCAAGTTGAAAACAAAAGTTAAGCGAGGAGTTTAATTTCAGACTTCATAATTCACATTAGCATGAATGTCTAACATGACGCCTTTTTAACAGAGAACCTCAATTTAATATCAAATAAAGTCAGCAGCAGAGTTTGTTTTCTTTTGAGTAAGAATGGTCCTTGGAGACGTCGAGTATCCATGGTAGATTCCAAGTGACTGTTCAGTGGAGTTGATATAACGCTTTTGCAGAAACCTCGAAAGGGAGAGGGTGGCGGGAGACGGGGGAGCGTGGAGGTGGAGATTTACGATGACACTGACATACGGACTTGATGCCCCAATGATGCGATGACACAAACAGATAGAGGTAGTGAGGCTGACTCAGTTGCAAATGCTTCCAGGGCAGGTCGAGCGTGAAGGCATTGCACGTGCATTCGCCATCGAGCGCTCCCCAGCGAGAAAGGCGCATGAAGTCTAGTTAGCGAGTCAGGGCGCACTGTCCACTAAATCAGGCAGATCCCCGAGGTATCCGCGACCTGGCAGTCCCTGTGCAACGCTCGTTAGAACGCATGAGCCTGAGGCCCGTAAATCTGCCGCCAGCCTCTATGTGCACGAAACGCTCAGGGACGATTGTGGTGCACTCCAAAACAATGGCACTGCACCATGCCTGCCGGCTGCCTGTCACCAGGGTGTGGAGTCCTTCCGCGTCTTGTCTTTTTTATGACATGTTGGCAGGGAAGGTCAAGCAGGCAAAATGCTCTCTTTGTCTCGGGCGTTTTCTCTCCCACAATGGCTGTCTGTCTGTCTGTCTGTCTGTCTGTCTGTCTGTCTGTCTGTCTGTCTGTCTGTCTGTCTGTCTGTCTGTCTGTCTGTCTGTCGGTCTGTCTGTCTGTCTCTGTCCGTCCGTCCGTCCGTCCGTCCGTCCGTCCGTGTGTTTGTGTGTGTGTGTGTGTGTGTGTGTGTGTGTGTCGCTGTCCGTAACTGGCTGGCTGGCTGTGTGTCTGTCTGTCCGTCCGTCCGTCCGTCCTTCCGTCTGTCTGTCTGTCTGTCTGTCTGTCTGTCTGCGAATAGGTTGGTCAGGTCGATCTCTTGGTCGTTCGGTCGGTCTTCTGTCTTTCGATGAGTCATTCGGTTGAATAAGGAGACATTTTGAAAGATATCAGGCTCGTTTAGTCTCTGAGAGTCTTGTACGTCAGTGTTTGAAGAAAACTCAAATACGAAATGCCAAGAGCGATGTTGCCTCAGCGGCTGAAGCGATACTTCCGTTCAGGCGGCAGTTGCATTACGCGCCTAAAGTCTGCCCAGCTGGCGCAGGCGAAGGCGCTTCCTGCCTGCGCCTGAGAGACCCAGCAGTCGCCAGTGTCGTGTTATCTAATCCGCCACTTGCCGCCGCCGCCGTTTTAACGTAATGTTTCCTGTCGCCTTGAGATGCATCAGGCGCACACCCGGTCCAAACCCCTTCACTGGAAACGCGCGTTGGAGTCGATTAGGAGCAAGCCAGGGGTGAAGATCTTAACACATACGACTGCACTTTTCGTGTAAACTCTAATTGCGAGGCCGTGTTCAACCCGTGATAAATGCCAGGAGATTGCCCTGTCAGGCGTATACGTCTTTGCTCGTGTTACACGCAACTGCAGAGTGTAAGAGGTCGAGAACCAATACAGATTTTTAAATTTTTCTTCGATGGTCGGCCATACCCATCTGATTGGTGGCCTTCATCGAATTGTGGCGATGCAGATGAATTCGGTGGCAGATCATAGCAACAGCTAGAGGCTAGAATCAAAATGTCTGTTTGATATGTCTCTGGCCCATTTCAAATATTTCGACAGCTGTTGAACTTGAGATCCAACGTTAAAGACTTGTTCAGTAAGCTAGATTTCTAGTTATATTGCGGATAAACTTCAAAGAAACCATAACAGAATACTGACCATCAAAAATGCGTGTTCCCTGCTGTGACTCACGCAGCCGTTAGGCTTCACGATCTGTCCCGTGCTTGTTGTGGCATGATGTTCTACGTAGACTTCCAGGCTGCTTTGTCTTTGGAAAGTGTTGTTCCTGCAGGGCGTTTGGGTCGAGTTTTGGCTGCGAGCAGATGCTCCTGTGTTTATTGTACACACTCTCTGCCGAGCGCCCGAACTGCGATGTCTCTTTTGGAACAGACGGACGCACTCCCTGCAGCCTTTGCTTGTCTAGCAAACACTGCCACCGTTGTTCCACCGCATGACTCAAAGAGAATATGTAGTTTTTCTGCATCTCTTCTGGCGTATTTTTGCCTTTCCGTGTTGAATTATTCTCTTCCCGAACCACAGGAGGGGACAGTGCTGCTTGTGTTTTTGTCCTTTCCTCATGTCTTCCTCTGTTTCCCATTTTTATGGGAAGATTTGCTATAATGCGTTTTATTAACAAGGTATGAAATTGTTGAAGCTGCGATAAAACTTCGTTCTTGTGACAGATGATTAGTGATTGCGTGAGAAAACAGTAATGGAGCTGTCGAATTTTGTAACATTAGTCGCCGCCATAAATTGTAATGGACCCTGAGAACCAGCTTAACCAGTTACATTAACTGATTACCCCGAAAACAAATACGGCTCATGATCCAGATTTATTCACACTAAATCCCGTTCGAGCGTTGCTCCCAATCCCGAAGGGCGGCAAACAATGCCGATAAAAACTGAATTAACAACACTGCTGCCTCCTTGTCCAAGGGGTTGCCCCTAGGGTGAGGCAGTTGGAAGGGGGGTGGGGACGGGGGGGTGAGGGGATGGCAGTTGTTGCGGTGGGCAGTGAGATGAGGGAAGAGAAGGAGTAAATGATTAACTCCACCTCAATGCCCTTTTTGGAGTCATCCGGCACGTTCTGAACTCCTTGGGCTCACTCTTGAAAAGTTTTCCTTTAACGGAACAAGAGAGTGTGGCGTGGCCTCGAGCACATGGTGGAAACTGGAACATCTCTAACAGGTTGACGGCCATTGGACATGGCAGATGATATTCAAATTGCCCGCGTTACTGTCTGACCCGAGTAGGTGACGGCTGTAAACAGCATTGGATAACCTGAGTTGAACGCTGAGTCCGTTGGAGCGTTTGGTTTCAAGACTTTGTCTTTGGACTGGAGGACGGGGGGCAAGGGAATGATGGACGGGGGACAAGGGAGTCTTTACGAATGGTTGTCGATCGATTGGAATCACAATGATCTATGACTCTGGGGATGCCTTCGACTGATGAATGGCGGACTTACCCCAAAGGACCAATTGGTGAACATATCAAGAGTCGATTGAGATCTCAAAATGCTGTCCTTTTCTTCAAGTCCTGATACTTGATTATAAGTTTCCATGACAACGAAAGTAATAAATTGTGTCAGTCAAGACATATGCTACTTCGTTTGACATGTTTATAGAAAGCCTGTTTTTCCGCAAATGCGACCCCAACCCCCACCCCTACTCCCTTCCTTGTCCCCCTCACTTTTTCCCTCTTGCGACGGACCCATCCTATCCCAAGTCATCTGTTCATCTTCTGGCATCTCATCAGCCGCCATGGCGATGACGCTGCATCCCCAGCACTCAGTCTTGGTGCCTATTGAGAGCTGTGCAAGCTGAGGCAGACTCTTTGGCGTTCTTGTTCTGCATCTGGAGGACTTCCCAGCACGTGGAAGTGCGCGCCAGGCAGCAGCAGCATCAGTAGCATTGTTGCCTATGTCTGGCTGGCTGTCTCATCTCTTCCTCCTCCTCCAGGCCAAGCATCCGGCGCCCAGAGCAGCCCTCTCCAGCCAGGGCGAGGTCTGGGGCAGGCAGGGCAGGCAAGGAGGTGGGGAGACCCCAAGACTGCGCGTGGCGGACCTAGTAAATTAATGCCTGCCGACAGGAGCGGCCCACAACGTGCTAAGTGTTTGCAGCATCTTGAGCTCGTTGAACCTTGTGATCTCTAGGTGTGAGGAAGCAGATGGCTTCAGGGGAGGGAAGGGGTGAGAGAGAGAGAGAGAGAGAGAGAGACAGACAGACAGACAGACAGACAGACAGACAGACAGACAGACATACAGATACACATAGAGAGAGCGAGAAATGGAGTAGAAAAAAACCCAAGACAATTTGCACCGCTGAATAAACGAACTGAAAGTGTGAAGAAGACATGCAATAAAGAAGAATGAAAGAGGAAAGAAATGAAAGACGAGAAGAGCAAAGGCTCGGAGAATAGTGCGGAGGAAGGAAGCGTGGGAACCCATCCCTGCAGACAAAAACAGAGACAGGTACACAGACAGGCAGATCGATCAACAGAGGCCCGGACCAGGAAGAGTTCAAACAAAACAAAACCTGCTCACACAAATGGCGGGGGAGCCTCTTCCGCCCTTGTCTCCAGGCTCTCGCACAGTGGAAGGCATGCCGAACTGGGCCTGCCCCTCTACCTGGGGCCGTGGACTCCAACGGCTTTGGGTGCCAGGAGGTTTGGGGTGGGTGGGTGAGTGTGGGGTGGGGGTTAGGGTTAAGATTTGGGAAGGTGTGATGCTAGCAAGAGTAAAGCGGCACGGGAAGGGCTGGATTGAGGGAGAACGAGGGGAAAGGGGGTGCCCATGGGTGCTGTGGGCATGTGGTTGCCATCACCCCAGGGCAGAGGCAGGGGGGAGCCTCAGGGAGCCTGGCGCTAGCGTGGCGGGGGCCAGCTCATCCCCTGGCAAGAGTATACAAACACGGCTGATGTATTAATTCTGCTGGTTTATTTGCCTGGCCCCGCTGTACCCCCTGGGCCGTGCAAGGCGACCCCTACTCTAGCGCTCCCCCTTTGCCTCTGGGACCTCGGCTCGTTACTCTCCTCCGTGAACCCCAATCTGACTTATTGGGCCTCTGCTGGCCGACTCCCTGCGTGAACGTTTCGTCCATTTCCATCGTTCTTGGCCCCCATCGTCCGGATCACGTTTCTTCCTCCCTTCCATCGTTTCTTCCATTCTCTCGCTCTCTCAACAGTTCCCTCTCCCCACTCCCACCCACCATCCACCACCATCCACCCACATCCACGCTAACATCTTCCACCCACCCCCAGCCTAAACCCACAGCGTTTCTTATCGTTGCCCTGCCTGCCATGCAGAGGCGGTGCCCCTGTGTTGAAGTTCATGGCATTTGGTTGTTGTGATTGCTTAATGTGAGAACGGGGCCCTGATTGTGTTTGCTAGAGAACCGCGAGGGTCTTCACGAGAACAAACAAGCGGTTTAGCTGCCAATTATTGCCATGGTTGATAGTATTCTGAGAAAAGTTACGTATGCCCCAATTGAAACAGATAGGATGGGTCGAGTCCTGGAGCATCCCAATCTTTACGTTTTTTCCTAGCACTTTGCTTTGACTTATTACAAAAAAATTATTTCGTTATACTCCCATATACCCCCCGAAGCAACTACGTTGTTTTACACGCACTGATTTATTATAACTTTCTTGGCAACCGAACTTAATGATAAGCATCTTTTTATGTTTTCTACTGTATTCTGTGTCCGCTCTTTAGTAGTAGTGACCATTGATTTCTTTGTGTGGTGTCTACATCTGCTGCAGCTGGCAATCGGGATGTTTATAGCTTCCCGTCTTTTCCAAGGAAGTCGACGCTTTCTCGGCAACTTATCTGGGATTTGAAGGAGATTATCAGGCGTGGCTGATTGGCCGTATCCTTGCTTATCAGAGGAGGCAATTGGTGTGTTTATCTCCCCTGTCTACTGTTTACTATAAATCGCTAGCGATTGCATCTAGTCATCTTGCTTTTTGCCGACAAGGTGCTGAGCAGATGTAGTAGCCTGTGATCATCGGCTGGGCAAACAGGGTCGGTGAGGGAAATTAGTCGGACAGATGTTTGGCCGCCAGCATCTTAATGTGTCAGGCTGTCACACTTCAGTGCATAGGATGAGATGCCATCATCTGCGGATCTCTTTCACAGTCGGTGACTGGTGATTTGTGTTCAGAGGTGATGTGGAACACATGAGACCAGTCGACAGTAGAATTACCTTTTTTGTTCACGACTGTGTATGCTGGTCTACTTTGTATTTCTCCAAATGCAGCTGTTGAGCAGCCGCTTTTCCCCCATCGCCCTTGTGGACCTCTCGACCCTACCACTCACCAGTCCATCTGTCTATCTTTTCATCCACTCATTCGCACGTCTTTCTACCATCCATCCGTCCGTCCGCCCATCCACCCTTCATCCATCAATTAGTTTTTATGCTCACGAATGCATCTGTACCATCCGTTCATGCTATATTAAATACCCACTGTAACGTTGTGGCCTTTGTTTTTCAGAGTGACCTGTCCCAGAATCTGCAAGCGCTCTCGGAAAAGGCGCGAAACGGAACCGAGTTCATTCAGAGCCTCAAGTCGATGACGGAGAAAGTTAACGTGAGTACTGCGTCTGTCCAGCACGTCTTGGCATCGTTCGAGCTTGTTTCTTTCAGAGACATTTACACTCAGTAGAACACTTTCTGTTTGTCGCTCGTATTTTACCCCACCCACATTCCGTCTCTGTCCGCCGTTTTTCCTGGAGTACTGGTCAAGCAGGATAGAGGGGAAGGCAGAAGTGCTCTTCAGATAGACATCCGGACATTCTCTGTCATGCCACGTCCTCCTGTCCCCTCCTTGCCCTCTTCGCCCTCTTCTGAAGATGTGTTCCCAGTTCCCCAAGGACCGAACGCATCTGGCAGTTGCCTTTCGAGAACTTGGGCAGATTTCGATTTTTACGTTTCTTCGTATGACAAAGAGCATTCTTGTAATGAATGGCGTTCTTGTCCTTACTTCAAGTTTCTCCAACTTGTATTGCTTTACATAAACTAACAGGTGCACTTAATATGAATATCTGCTCGTGTTTGTGGTCGAAACTGCACAAGAGATTGACTCGTTTTTACTGCCACTATATTTCTTGGTGGCGGTGGAATGAGATACTTTGAATTGGATCAGTGAGTACATTCCCGTTGCTGTTCCAGCTATAAAAAGAAGACAGGTTTTTATTTGGGGGTGGGTGGGAGTGGAAGTGTTTTTTTAATAAATAATCAGGCACATTGCAAAGCAGCATAAACTATGCGTAGACTTATTCGATCCTGAACCTTGTGCACACCATAAAGATAGCGAGAAAGATGAGAGGAATGGTGGGGGGAAGGCAGAGCATGGCACGCAAGCACCATTACCCACCACGATCCTTTTGTAGAAGACCCTCACTTTACCTGAAGACCGTCAACTTGCCCCCAGGTGTCCCCGCTGTCTCAGCTTCACTGAGTTGAATCGCATTTCCAGTCAGGGCGTGAGATTCCGACCCTCTCTTTTCCACCAGCCCTGGAGAGCCTCACGAGGACTCTACCCACTTAGCCGCGGACTCCCAGTCGATTGTCTGGGCAGTCCACCATTGCCCGGGGCTTCTGCGGTCCCTCCCAGCCGCCTGTGGTCCTGCTTGCCCCAGTTATCGGGGCTGCTCCTCTCCACCTATTACTTTGTCTGGATCCTTAGGGACTGTCTCAACAAGACTTCGATCAGACCCAAGCCACATCAGCTGAGTAAGAGGACGTCCATTGGAAAAAGCTTTCACGACATATGCTGCTTCTAAAGAGATGAGCCTGTTGGAATAAGCGAAGAGGCTCTCCACCCGTCGTGTCTTCAATGTGTGTGTCCTCGGCAGCAGACATAAATTTCACTGTGCGTTTGGAGCTGCCAAGTCTGAAGGGAAATAGTGCAAGAGACGATGGCCTTGAGAGGATCCAGTGTGCGCGTGGTGTGAGGAGAAAGTGCTTCTCTGGAAGGAATGGGAAAAGGACGTGCTTTAGAGGAATTAAGTTTGGGACAGGCCGTGCTGGAGCCCAAGGGCGATGCTATTCGTGTGTGGCCTGGTGGCCAGATAGCATGACGTCAGGAGATAGGATTAGTGGCTCCTGGGCGTTTTAGTGCCTTTCATGCGTGTTGGGTCTTGGACTTGTGTCTTGTGAGGATCGCACCTTAAAGAAAGATTCTGGGCTGTATCAGAGAGTGGGGCAAGTGCGTGTTGAGTAGTGTGTGTGTCTCGTATGGCGGGAGGGGGGGGGGGGGGGGGGGGGCGATTTGGGTGTGTACACAGAGATAGGGAGTGGGGAGTTATTTGTCACTATAATGTAATGTTCGTTTTATTCCGTAGTGGACTTTTCCCCCATCGTGTCCACATTGCCCGCCTATGCGTGTGGCCTTCACATTAGAATGACAATTTTGACTGCTGTACGGTTGCACGCTCTCGCCGACCAGCTGTGGACTTTCTTTTGGCACAACTGTAAGGGTCTTAATTTGGAAAAAAAAGAAAAAAGAAAAATCCAATTGCCGTCGGTTGGCCTACAGGCTGGCAATGGCAAGAGTTAATTTGCCTGCCATGAACAGCTGTTTGTGATGGTTTTTTTGCCTCGGTGGTAACAATCGTTGAGACTATCCTAGCTCCCTTCATTTATGGATATCGCAAGAAAAAGTCTCTGACTGGTGTGTCGCTCATCTTTGTTTGCACCCACACTTTGTACGAGTTTCAATTTCCGGTACTGAAACAGCTCCTGTGCGTTTCTGGTTTCATGAAACCGAGAGATTTCCTCGGTTGAGGGTGGTTGACAGCTTGCTGTGCGAGTCATAACTCTCCACACAGGCTCTTTGACATTCTGTCAATACAACTAAGCATTTCAAGTCTGTTGTCTCAAACGTATATATGAGTTATTGCTGCGATGATTGAATTTGCTTGCAGATTTTGCTTAGACGGATCTCCAGCGTAACCGCTCAGCCTGGTATATGCGCTTGAGACATTACTAGTCGCATCGTCCCAATCTGATGCAAGATGACTGGCTTAGTTATAGTCCTCTGCTTACTATACTTGTCGTGCTCCCCGACGCATTCCTGCTGGCTTGGAGCTTTACCTAACGCCACAGAGCTACGGATTAGAGGCCATAATTTTCCTCAACGAGCCCTCGGAAAGAGACGCAGGAAAGCCAACAAGACCGCTGTGTGTAGCTCCAATGAGGTCCAGACTAATTCTCATCTGTGGCCACTGGCACGTGATGTCTCTCAACAGTTTGTGCCCATGCCGAAAACGAATAGGTGCTATGAGAGTAATGCCGTTTAATGTCGAATGCACCTTCATTAGGCCTGCTTCGCGTGAGCTATGCGGTGGCACATATACTTTTCCTTTATGGACCAGGGCAATCATCAGGAAATCTACTCGTAATTCCAGACAGACTGCTGACTTGTGTCCCTGCGAACACATCACGACTTACATAGAACGTGAGTATCCCTTGCATCAGACAGACAATATTTGCTTCACTGGCAGATATGGTGGATATTGGATATTTAACATTTAATATGCTATGATATCACGTATATTCTATGAGAACATTACCACGTTGATTGAGTGCTCGATTTCTACGTGCGCCAACACACCTTTTCAAGGCAGCATTATGTATACGTGAACGTGGAGGTAGAATACTAATATATAAAGAGCAAGCTAAACATGATGACATGAAAACTCTAATGTATTACTTTAACTTGATGGAAGAGTATAAAATAAGAACACCTCGTTTAGCTAATCACATAGACATTGGTCATCATCAAGTCACATAATAAGACTTGAGAACCAATATTTTGCATTGCACTATTACCATCCTTTCATGCGCAAGCAGGTCAAGGCCGACAAGTACTAAAAGGTACCATTGAGCAGCAAAAATACGTTCTCATAGCGCTTATTTGGTTATTGCTGCATGTAGGCGATTTTGAAG
>JAWQFJ010002516.1:17500-29359 GCA_034096865.1 Theodoxus fluviatilis | reverse complement strand
GTGTAGCCATTGTAGACACATGACTTCCCTGAGTGTAGCCATTGTAGACACATGACTCCCTTGGGTGTAGCCACGCTTTCCAGGGTAGTCCTCGGGCTTCACTGGCCTGGCCGTCTCTGCAATGCACGGAAGTGTCCAGCAACATTGTGACTTGCTACGGTGAAGAAACTCCTTCACGCACATGAGCATGAGCGTGAGCGTGCACACACACACACACACACACACACACACACACGCACACACACACACAAAATAACACATACACACACACACACAATAACACACACACACACATACATATACATACACGAACGCACACGCACATATGCTTATATACACAGACACACGCACGCATGCACTCACGTACATACATAGACACACATACGCACGCACGCACACATGCTTACACGCACGCACGCACACACATCTTCACTTTATTAAGTCACAAAACATTTTGTACAGTGTGATACTGTGGAAAAAAAATTGACGTGAAGATTACCTGTTCAATGGTATACAAATACTGCCAACACAACGACAAGCTGTTCAAAATACATCTTTCTTTTTTTTGGGTGAAGGTTCTAGAACGAACGGGAACATCTGCGCAATCGGGCTGTTTACATCTGCCTCTCCGCCCATGCTGTTGCCTGGCGACGCGGCTGAGGGGGGCTAAATTTGTCTTGGCTGTGTCACTGACTTCATTCGTGAAGCTCCGCGGCAGTGGAGTAGATGGGTCGCGGTTCTGGAAGTTTCTGGAACCTGTGTTAAAGTATACAAGCAGGGGCGAAGAGAGAGAAAGGGAGAACTAATGGTCAACACATCATTACCTGAGATTCTGTGCTTCGCAGTTCGGGCTGCAGTCGCGTCTTCGTCGTCCTCGACTGACGAGAGAGAGAGAGAGAGAGAGAGAGAGAGAGAGAGAGAGAGAGAGAGAACTTTGAACTTTGAAGTTTTATTGTCAAGACCATCGGTCCATAGACAAAGGAGGTAACATAATCAAACATAGAACAATAACTGACAATCGTACAACCTTCATAATAATTAAAAAATGCAGATACTTTTACTGGACATAGAGCTGTGCGAGTTTGCCCTGATCAGATGATGGTGATGAGAGAGAGAGAGAGAGAGAGAGAGAGAGAGAGAGAGAGCACGCGCGTGTTTTCGTCATGTCATAGTGTTTTTATTTTGAAGGCCACTGGAAAATGGACATTTAATGTATCAAGTGTATACCTTCGGTACACAATGTGACTGAATTGAAATGAATTGAACTCATAAACTGATACAGTCGGCATGTTTGTTTAGATACTAGCATCTATGGGTGTTTAAGGCCGCCCCTGGCTGAAACACTGGAGCGGAGAGCGAAAGCCCGGCAGCCAGGGGTTCCAGGAGGGGCTCAAACTGTATGTTCCTCTTGGCCCCGATCAAAGGTTGTTGTTCACTCCCCCCCGAGTGTTGTATTTATTGCCGATAATGGAGGTAGATGTGGAAATGAAGTGGGCTGGATGATCGCCCTCTGAAATAATAGAAATAATAATTGTGCCATATTACTCATTGATGATAGGTAGGTGCTGTTGGCCAGGCACTCCCTTGTGGCTGGAGTGGGAGAGGTCAGAGGGTCAAATCAGTGTTCTGTCCATGAAGCTGCTCTGCATATCTTAATGCGCTAATGGCAGAACACCACATAAACAAACTTAACTTTCTCTTCACATGTCCATCCCGGGATGGCACACCTCACGGTCAACACAACAGGAAATGCACCTTTGTCGGTATCGTTACTGCTTCAACAAGTTCTTTTCTAAGGAAATGGTTTCATGTGAGGAGTGTCACAAACACATGCCTCTTTTCTATGCATGTGAAGCTATTCTATAAAACTTTTCACATCAACTGCTGATAACGAATCTCAGGCCGAGATGGCATAGTCTCTCTCTCACTCCCCCCCCCCCCCCCCCCCCTCTCTCTCTCTCTCTCTCAATAAATTACGTAAACTGTGTAATACCCACTTGCACATGGAAGCCACGGTAGGCTGGTCCGAGTTTTCAACAAGGATCAACGCAACAATAAAAGTATTCTTGAAAACGATTGCCGTCGCAGATCTCATTCCGGGCACTCTTCTGCTACAGTTCCATTTGATTACTATTAGGTAGAGAACGAACGAATGAATGAACGAACGAATGAATGAATGGAGTTTTACAGCCTATCAGCCATTGTAGGCTACGTAAGGCCATTAATCACGAAATCAATGAAACTATTTAAAGAAGGGGTAAGTCAAGTAATGATTTCCCAAGTTATGTGCCTTATATGAATCGCGTAGGGAGACGTGGTGGGTCTATTCTCACCTCCATCCCACGGGGGGTCTGTTAAGTCGAGGTACATTTGTAACCAACACACGATAGCGTTAAATCATGACAGTGATAGTTGGACATTCTATGTGTGATGGTGTGGTCTGAAGGCTGCAGGTAGGCAGACTTCTCTGTGAGGAAGAAGGCGAGCACGTTCGGCGTTTCCAACACTTTATTCAGCCTGTGTTGTCTACCCAGATGGTAGCGGGTCTGGCTTAACATGCACTCCTCCCTCTATTTATTGGGATCGACAAGAGTAGGTACAAAGAAGGAACCGGAAGGGTTCACTTCCGGAGGACTCTCAGACAAAGGACGGAAGTTCTCTCTTCCGGTGAAAGAGGAGAGGGGGGAGGGATAGCGATGGAGAACAACAGGGGGCGGAGAGGCGTAGATCTGTCCGCTCCTAAACTGACCTCTGCTGACCTCTTGGAGACAAACATGTCAGCCAGCGTCCAGCCCAGCGCCGATGAGTGGCCACAGCGGGAGACGAGGGGAGCGAGAGAGAGAGAGAGGAGGCGTGGGAAAGAGAGAGAGAGAGAGAGAGAGAGAGAGAGAGAGAGAGAGAGAGAGAGAATAGTTACATGGCAAGGGATTGATAAAAATGAGAGCAAATAATTCAGTAGGGAGGGATTTCCTCTTGGTTACATATGCCATGGCTCTTTTCACAACCCAGCGTCCGCGCTGGATAATTTCATCCGAGTCCGAGGTGGACTATCCAACTCAGGAACGGGATTACATCATGCAATTACATGATCATCTCCCCTTTGACATGACCGTAAGGCTTCATGTCGTACTGAACTACACATATATGTATAACTGAAGATGTGGCATTGCCAAGAGAGATTGCGAATTTCGTATGTGACAGGAAACCCGCATCAGATATAAGATCCAAAGTTGCTATGCATGTGATAAATTGATGTCAAATTATGTTGTCCTTGTCCCTAATGCTCCTTGACATCTCCTACAGTTGGCCACATCGTTAGCAAATTTAGTTACATTTTCTGAAGTAGTGCACACATTATTCATCTGGTCTATTAGTCTCCTTTACACCAGATGGTATGTCGATTTCAGAACGTTGTCTTTATTTCTAATAATTCCCCGATATCTCCTATGATCATTACACATTTTGCGGGCATGGGAACGTTTTCTGAAGTGCATTGTTCACCTGGTCATTTTGTCTCTCTTATGCCAGATGATAATTGTTATTTCAGATTGTCGTCTTTGTCTCTAATGATGCTTGATATCTGCTAAAGTTACAAAATATGTTAATAATAAATGTTTTCTGAAGTGCTGCATGCATTGTTCATCTGCTCCATTTGTCTCCGTGAAGGTGTGTTTTGAGTCCATCGCTTCCCCACTACAGAATTCCCGCGTAGGCCTGGGTGTTCTGCCATGCTCGCTCACTAAGGCTGCTTTGAGTCTGGCGAACCCCAGCTGGCGAAATCGATAGGTCCACGCCTCGCATAGTTTATCTTTCTGGCCACGCAAAAGAAACTTTTTTGCTGGACAGCAGATTGTGATAAACTTTATTTGCGATTTTATAATGTAATGTAGGCGATTTGAAAAAGTTTATTTTTTATATAAAATTTTCCAACCAGCTAATGAGTTACATTTCTACAGTTAATCTTTAAAAACAATTAATTACATCTCTCTCTCAAAATACTTTTAATTTTTACAGAACTATTATCTCCTTTTCACATCTGCAGAGGAAACTCAAATTTTAGTTTAGTCTCATGATTATCCAAGCGTTCTCCACATTTTTCCTGTGTCTATGCTCCATACAAGTGAAATCCAATATTATAGAATGGTCTTGTATAGCATTGAACAGACGCTCTTTTTTATTCCATCTCAAATGAGCAAGTGTGTGATGAGAGCAGAGTTCTTGGAGTGGAAGGAATGGTGGGAATTCACCGAAACAGGAAATGGTCTGTTAAGACCACACGAAACACGATACCCTAAACTCGGTGGCAGTTCCATACTGCTGCCTTGGTTCCACTTGCAGACCAAAATGACCTTATATAGAAAATACATTATCAAGGGATGGTTAAAAACTTATTTTCGCCGAGTTTATAGAGGGAATGTGGTACAGTATAATAAGACTTTTTCTAAAACGTTAGCTGATTTTATTCTTATAGAAATAATAGCATCGCTGGACCAGACTTCATGAGTTCCAACCACCACTGCCAGTGCCAGTGCCAGGTGCAGGCGACGCTAGGGTCCTTTGATCATATCAGCCACACGCTTCTGGAAGCCATTATGTGGGAGGTGCGTGCTCGCCTAGGATGACGTCACTCTCACCTCACCTCTGACTCAAACCTGACTTTATTCCAGGTGATATGTTGATTTCATACTGTGTGTTGTCTTTGTCTGCACTGATCCTTGATATCTCCCATGATTATTTACAGAAATTGCAATTTAAGAAATATTTTCCGAAGTGCTGTATACATTGTTTTTCTGGGCCCGTATCCAGAACAGCGAGTTATTTTAACCCCGATTTATCTCTAAACTCAGACGATTCCAACTGTCTGTTCCGCTCTCCCTTGGCTGGAAACCAGTATATATAGCAAAGCGCAACCTAGGATCCTCTGACGAGCGTACCTTATCTAACCGATCAAGATAACCCGGGGTTAGGGGATAAATCGAGTGTTAAAAAGATAAATCACCGTTCTGGATACGGGTCCTGGTCTATGCGGTGAGAGAGGTCAGAGGGTCAAATCAGTGTTCTGTCCCTCAAGCTTCTCTGCATAGTTTAATGCGCTACTGGCTTGTAATGGTTTGCAAAAAACAAAACAAAAACAAAAAAACCCACCAACAAACCAACCAAAAAAAAAACAAAAAGAAAGAGAAAAAAAAGTGACAACTGAAATATTACTTGACCATAACTTTTCCACTTCATACAGTGGGAAAAACACTCTTCACATTACAAACAGATAAAAAGTAAAGTGACACCATCATTTTATTTTGATGTTTGCAGTGGACTATGTACAAATGGAAGATGGCACTGCATATTGACACAACAGTGACGATACGTACTGGACAGGTAAGGGCAACATACAAATTGGAGTGGTCAAGTTACTGTAGACCTTTGGGAAGTGAACCATGCTGAGAGGAAATGCAGACACACACTAGAAGGCAGGACCCTCAAATAATGGTTGGATTGAAGCCTGTCATGAAAAAAGTTCACCCTTTGTAAAGTTTATTAACCCAATGCAAAGGTGATTTGGGGACAAAACCAGAGGCTTCACAAATAGCTATTACTAGGGACTGAATGTACGAAAATCACTGAACCACGCCAAGTTATGTACATGTATTCTTGAATTTTGGCTGTTGATGAAGATATCAGGCTTGTTATTTTTCAAGTCAGACTTGGATCTGTTCTTGCTTTTCTTCTTCTTTAATGATGATAAGTCCTTCACCTTTGTAAACAAATAATTATATTACACTGATTGGAATAATCACACTCATTTATGTGCCTTATTTTATCACTGATGACATTTGGGCAATGCTATCCACTTTTACATTTTGAAGCCCCGAGGGTTGTTCGTCATCACCTTGGTCTTCTAAGCACTGATCTCCATGCCATATGCCTGTGAGGTCTTGTCCAGGTGCTCAACAAGACTAGTCAGCTCCTCTTCACTTTCTGCTAATCCATCAATGTCATCAGCAAAACGTAAGTTGGTGATCTTTCTGCCACAGATGCTGATTGATCCTTCGTTGATCCTATATGGCCTGACAGAAATATCACTCTCGCATCGAAGATCAGGCTCATACGCACGCTGGCCATCTCCATATTCTTGTATGCATGCGAGTCCTGGACACTCACATCTGAACTACAGAGATGGATACAAGCCCTGGAAATGAGATGCTACCACAAGATTCTGAACATCTCACATAAAGACCATGTCACGAATGAGGAAGTCAGCAACAGGATCAGGAGAGCATTTGGACAGTACGAAGACCTACTCTCAATCGTGAAAAGCAGAAAGCTGAAGGGTTAAGGTCACTTGTCAAGAGGCAGTGGGCTGGTCAAAACCATCCTGCAAGGTACCGTACCATGTGGGAGAAGGAGACGCAGGCAGAGAAAGAGGTGGGAAGACAACATCAAAGAGTGGACAGGCTTGACCTTTACTGACTCACAGCGAGCCACAGAGGATAGAGATCGATGGAGGAAGATTGTCCGAAAGTCATCAGTGGTGCCTCAACAACCCATCTCAGGGTTAAGAGACTGAACTGAACTGATCCACTTTTAATATGAATATCTACTTGCAAACAATTGACAGTGATTATACTGATAACCTCGCTTTTTGTATTGAGTTAAACGGGTTGATCATGGCAAAATCAGAAATAGGGAAACAGGCAAAACTGCA
This sequence comes from Theodoxus fluviatilis, assembly GCA_034096865.1. NCBI lineage: Eukaryota > Metazoa > Mollusca > Gastropoda > Cycloneritida > Neritidae > Theodoxus > Theodoxus fluviatilis. Next base: position 22,656 of record JAWQFJ010002516.1, on the reverse strand, counting down.
GACAAGCATTTACAGTCCATCAAGTCTCAAATCCAGTCCATGATGAAGAAAGCTCACTTCTTCAGCCATTTCTATAGATATCTGTCATCAAGTCACAGCATCTAACCATCTAACCCCACAAGACCAACACCTCCCCCCCCATCTCAGCACTGTTCACTTTCCAGAGGGCTAAATCTTGGATTGTGCATGATTTCATTTTCTATGGAACTTTCGAGGAAGTGACAAACTGGCAGTCATCATTCAGCAGCGGTGCCATTGAGTCCCACTCTGCTGCATTCCTGGAAGAAAGTTGGGAACCAGTACTCCGGCTCTCTTGTGGAATCCTGGTTGTCCACCCAGGCCAGCCCCTCCTTGATCATGAAGTCCTGCAAGACAGCATTGGCACTGCTTGTAAGTCTACAGCCTTTGCCATGTGATGAGATACTAAAAATCTTATACATGCAAACGCATGCATACTCAGACACACGCACACACACACACACACACACACACACACACACACACACACACACACACACACACAAGCATGCATTCATACTTCTTCTTCTTCTTGGTTGTCTCTCGGGTGTCAAGGAAGATGACGCTCTGTGCCATCATTTGTGGATGCTCATATGGCTCCAATGTCCAAACTCTGAGGCACACAGGCGGCTGCAGGTAGGGCAAGAAACACCAGTCTGGATAGTGGTTGAAGCAGCTCTGTGTTGCCTTGCTTGCGCAGCTTCAAGGCGACAACGGTGGCCATCTTCAAAACCTCTTGCAGCTTTTCAGGTGGTGGCACGCCAGAGGGTTCTGTTGGCAGCAGAGGCCTTAAGGTGCAGTGGTTGGAGGTTTGCCCATTTGAGGTTCGCCTTGAGGTTGTCCTTGTACCTTTTCTTTGGTCCTCCTTGGTTCCAACTTCCCTGCATTCATATACAAGCACGCACACACACACACAAGCACGCACACACACACACACACACGCACACACAAGCACACACACACACACTCCTGCACACATTCAAATGTGCATGCACTCTGGTCAACAGGGCACTGGATCCATCCTTTCTTTGCTGCTGCTGCAACTGCAGGACAGGACAAGAGGACATGTTGAGTGGGGGTGCCAGCACCAACTCCATCCCCTGATAACTTTTTCTATTCAGTGCCCACTCAGGGCTGCATCAAGAGTTTACCACACTACAGTGTGCCTACATTGCCTTTAGAGAGCTCCATGGCCAAGCAGTTAAGGTGCCGACACACGTACCGGTTGTCCCCCGATTTTGCTGCCGATCCAGTCAAGAATCGGAACGGTTGATTCATTTGCATACAATCCGGCCCGATTCTTGTCAGTAGGGCAGGCTCTATTCCCCGACCCGGTCCGGACCGATTCCTATGCCGGGCGACACGAGAGCATCTGTCCGCGGCTTGACTGTTCGTAATTGGGCGCGAGAATGCGGCTACGCTTCGCACAGAAAATGCTGTATTTGGGGATACTAGAAACCCATCCAAAGAAAATGTAAGCCATGAACAGCATTAATTTATCAAAGATGTATGTTCAATGCATCAATAGGTTGTGAAAGCTCCTACATTTTAAAATTGGAAATGCGGGTCAATGCACCTTCACGCCGGCACGGCTCCACTGCTTATTGTTGTGTGTGGCTGTTAACCCGATTTTTACACGCACGGTCAGACCAAATCGGGTGAAAAATCGGCTTGAAAACCGGTACGTGTGTAGGCGCCTTTAGAGAGTGTGACCTACAGTTGCTTGTGGCTAGTGGGTGCGCCATTGGAAGCTACATTGGTCCCATAGTTGCATCCTTGAGCAAGATGCTTCATTCACATTGCCTTTCCCCACCCAGGAGTTAAACTGGGTATCTTTGAGGGCAGCAATGGGTCACTCTAGTGCAGGGGTATTCAAAAGTTTGTTTGCTAGTTCTCTAGTCTAGCAGCACGTAACCTGCACAATTTTGTATTGGCCTATCTAAATCATAGTACCATTTATCTAAAAACAAGCAATTTCACTTTTTGTGTTCATACACTCTTTGTCTCTGCTTGTTTTCTTGCCTGCTTTGTTTTCCCCCTTTCTTTATATTCTGGTGGTGGCTTACTTGCATTACTTATCACAAACACATCCATCGAATATCAAATTTGTTCTTGTAGCAAACCAAGCATTTTCATGACAGGAAGTTATCACGTAACGAAAAAGATGGTGGAAATCGCAGCAGACGACATGACATTTGGAAGCAGCATTGAAGTGCTTAATTTATTTCAATTCCATTTTTTGCCACTAGCCCATTGGGAGAACGACTTCGCAGTTTTATTAAGTCCAAGACAATTTTTACTCACCTGGGTGGAGTGGGCAAGTGGATTAGAACACCCCTGCTGTAGTTTTATTAAGCCTTGATGTGGCTGTGAGCCAGCATTAGGTTGGAGTACTCCCCAGGGAGTGGAGTTGGCCCTGATACTGGACTGAGTTTCACTGTTTGTCTCATCAGTCTCTCACTGAGTTTGTCGTCAGGTGTCAGTGAAGGATTGATCAAGCGGCACAGTGATCGGGGGTTAAGTGTCAGTGGTTTGAAATCCAGTCGAAGCTGATAAGTCTATTTATAAAACCACATCTTGACCTATAGAAGAATCCAGTTTTTCACCTGGGTGAGGCAAGTCAACATTCTAGCAGCCATGCAGCCTTGCACTGTGCCCCCACTGACCAGGGGTGATTGTGGGGAAGTGTCTCAGCATGCAAAGTCTCATAACACAACTTTCCACCCTTGCTGCTATTTTCATACTGCTCTTTTCTTTCCAGCAAAGGTGTGAGTTAGCTCTCCAGTTCTCCAATTTGTGTTCATAGATATCAATGTGGCAGTCATGTGAGAAACAACAGACAGATATGCTCCAAAGTCATCATTTGACCACTACATTGAAAACAATGAGTCAGAGAAGGAGATATGAGAGGGAGTAGCTGGGGTCTTGCTTACACTTATACATGTTGATATGGGAATGGCAGGGAGGGATGGAGATGGGAAGTATGTGATGTTCCAAGTTAACCACTGGACAAGACATAACAGACCTCACATATTTCCATATTTTGTCCCACAGCAAGTCTCTACTATCCCTAGTACCAGTCCTCAGATGGCTCAACTGCTGTTGCTTGTGGCTTCTGGCAGCTGCATTTAAAACTGCAGATTATAGAGTCGCTATTGAGGGACAAGATGCTTCACCGGCATTGCCTCTCCCACCAAGGAGTTAAACCAGTTACCAGGTGCTGCACAGCAGTGACAAAGGGTGACAGTACCCAAGAAAATTTTTATTAAAAAAAAAAGAAAGGAAAAAGAAGATGATATAAATGTTATCATCATCATCATTATCCTCCTCCTCCTCATCATTATTATAGTGCTCAAATCTACTTTCCAGGGCATCTCAAAAGGGGTGGAAAGGAGAAAAAAAATGTCTTCAGTTTCATCCATGGGTTCAGCAATGACTGACATAGTGAGAGAATGGTAAAGCCATAACACAACCATTTCTGAGGAAGCACTGGCACAGCAGGGGCCAGGACTTACCAGACTGCGGGTGGCTCTCTCCTCCTCCCACTGGAGTGCAGACACCACCTTGTGTCTGCTCACATGGCCCGACTCCTGTGCAAACAGTGAACAGTCAGTGGTCACTTTAGAATTAATTTTCTGCAACAGTACATGAGAGAGGATCCCAGCCATACAAAGTGCCCCCTGGTGGCACATTGTGCTGCTTGATGCCATCTGTGGTGGAGCTACTGGAGCAGGCCCTGAAAGCTCCATGACTACAGGTTCCAGCTGAAAATGGGGAGTGTCCAGCAGCAGCAGCCGAATGCTGTACTCATCACCAGAGCTCTGTGCTGGAAGGGTCAATATGATGATGTTGTACACAGAGATGTAGGGTAGCAAAGTGAAATACCATGTACGTACAGCATTGCAGTGCTCAGATGCACGAAGAGAAGTAGTGTACAACTGCAAATTTTGGTATGCTGTAATGTAGTCTAGTGGAATGGTGAGATATGGTGTAGTACAGTGCTTGCAGAGCAGTCTCACTGCATGAAGTAACATGGTGCATGGTGATGCTCACAGTCCCCAGTGAGCACACATCAGTGCAGACACACAGTGAGGACACATCAGTGCAGACACATCAGTGCAGACACACAGTGAGGGCACATCAGTGCAGACACACAGGGAGGACACATCAGTGCAGACACACAGTGAGGACACATCAGTGCAGACACACAGTGAGGACACATCAGTGCAGACACACAGGGAGGACACATCAGTGCAGACACACAGTGAGGACACATCAGTGCAGACACACAGTGAGGACACATCAGTGCAGACACACAGTGAGGACACATCAGTGCAGACACACAGTGAGGACACATCAGTGCAGACACACAGTGAGGACACATCAGTGCAGACACACAGTGAGGACACATCAGTGCAGACACACAGTGAGGACACATCAGTGCAGACACACAGTGAGGACACATCAGTGCAGACACACAGTGAGGACACATCAGTGCAGACACACAGTGAGGACACATCAGTGCAGACACACAGTGAGGACACATCAGTGCAGACACACAGTGAGGACACATCAGTGCAGACACACAGTGAGGACACATCAGTGCAGACACACAGTGAGGACACATCAGTGCAGACACACAGTGAGGACACATCAGTGCAGACACACAGTGAGGACACATCAGTGCAGACACACAGTGAGGACACATCAGTGCAGACACACAGTGAGGACACATCAGTGCAGACACACAGTGAGGACACATCAGTGCAGACACACAGTGAGGACACATCAGTGCAGACACACAGTGAGGACACATCAGTGCAGACACACAGTGAGGACACATCAGTGCAGACACACAGTGAGGACACATCAGTGCAGACACACAGTGAGGACACATCAGTGCAGACACACAGTGAGGACACATCAGTGCAGACACACAGTGAGGACACATCAGTGCAGACACACAGTGAGGACACATCAGTGCAGACACACAGTGAGGACACATCAGTGCAGACACACAGTGAGGACACATCAGTGCAGACACACAGTGAGGACACATCAGTGCAGACACACAGTGAGGACACATCAGTGCAGACACACAGTGAGGACACATCAGTGCAGACACACAGTGAGGACAC
>JAWQFJ010002516.1:0-10000 GCA_034096865.1 Theodoxus fluviatilis | reverse complement strand
AATTTAATCATTGATCTAAATCAGTTCCACAGTTTGTTGGGATTTTGTTTGTTTGTTCATTTGCTTGTTTTTCTTTTAATGAAATCAGTTTCAATTGTGTGCATCCTGTTTATCTGCCCATAGGAAATAATTTGTTTTGCGTTTTTCACAGCCAGCAGAGGATTCTGGTCGGAATTGCTGGGAGTGGGTGATTTCTACTATGAACTGGCTGTGCAAATCATTGAAATCTGCATGGCTTCCAGCAAAAGAAATGGAGGTAAGACGGCACACATGTACTGACATTCTCTGTTGCTTTGTGGTGCATTGCAGTACAGCTGGACAAACATGACAGAGGATCAACTGAATTGCCAGCTCAGTGTGGCTGGTACCCTAGAGAAAAACTGGAAAAGCATTGCCAAAGACAGGGACAGCAGGAGGGCTTTGTCAATGTGAGGTGCTGAGGCCCTCGAGACAGCTAGAAGAGAGGCTGTAGAGGACAAGCATAGAAGAGAGGAAAGTGTCGGCTGCCCAGCTCCCCCCATCCAGAGACTCCATGCCCAGTGTGTGCCAGAGTGTCGCTCAAAGATTGGCCTACGCAGTCACCAGACGGCATGTCGCCAGAGACTTCCTCCCCAATGGTCCCCGGATCCAAGGAACCAGCCATCATCATCACAGTACTGCTGAGAGTAAAATCTGAGTTCCTTGTGTGTGTCCTGCAGGGATACAGCCCTGAGTTTGGAGTTGTGCAGAGTGAAACAATGCTGTGGCACTGCAATTGAAGCCTTTGATCAGTAAACCTATCCAGCCCAGTGCAGTTCAATATGGTCATGCACAATGCAGTGCATTGCTGTTCATCCAAATGAGCACACTGGTGTACAAATAAATGCAGTACTGTAAAATGTATGTCAGCACAATACCAGAGTTCAGCATACAGAGGAATGAGTGAGGAATGCAGTTTTACTGACCATCACTCAGTCTTTGAAGGCTATGAAAGACTATTGATCGCAAACAATCTCAAGAGCTGGATAGACTACAAGCAGGTCAAGTCATCATTTCCCTAGTTATTCGCCTCTTGCAAATTGAGTAGGGAGACTTGGTGGGTCAATTCTTACCCCCTAGACATTTCTGAAAACTGCCCACCATGTACTGAAGATCCAGTTGTGCAAATAACTTTTTCTGCGTTCTCTTTGGAAGAGAGATGGAGGAGGAAATTATGTTGCTGAAAAATTACAGTAAAAACACACAAGACGCTATCCTTTTTATTCTGCACTGTAATGTGTATTTTGTGAAAAGATATAAACTCCATTCTGGGGAAATAGGCCAATGTGTAGATTTCATTGCAAATAAGATTATTTACCTCTCACTTCTTCTTGTAGCTGGACTGTATAACTTTGCTGCAAAATTGAAATAAAAAAGTGTAATGCTTGTGCCATACTTTCTGCTAGTATGCCCCTGTAGGGCTCTTGCTTCAAACCATGATATTATCGGTGAGGTTATTGAACTCTTTTTTTTCGTGCTATGGTGATTTTGTTGCTGTTGGATATGTTAGTTTACTCATAGATCTATTTTGGGGGGGCAATTTGTCTGTAACAATGATGAAAATCCTTTTTCTGAACTTTAATAGTGGATTCCCTGGGTGCTCATAAGGCAGGAAAGATGGGACAGCATGCAGTTCGTTATTTACTTCAAATTTTTTTTTTTTTTTGCATGATCAAAAGAAAAAGTTTAGGGTTGGCAGAAAAAATTGAGTTGGTCGGGTTACCATAAGCACAACTATTTTGAGGGGTGGCCTTGGAGAAAACATGTGGCCAGAGCCACAGCTGGAAACCCCGGCTTCTGGGCATTGGGGACCTGCTCCAGTAATGGCGGAGTGCTCTTTTTTGAAGGGTGATTGATCTATTTGTTGTCTACGAGCACCATGTGAAGTTAAGTGTCTTGGTGCGCACTTTCTGTGCTCTGATCACACTGAGCTGTGGCTGAAGCCAAGTGTGCTGTGCCGTGCAGGGCTGATGAAGATCATTGAGCTGCAGGATCGGCTGGAGGCCTCCAGAGGAAGGCACGCCCAGGGATTCTGCATGTGAGTACCATTCCTTCCCATCCATCATCAGACTCCACATCTTCCAACTTATCTACTTATCCACAATATATTCCATCTTATCTACTTATCTACAATATATACCAGTTCCTGGCAGCCCCACCCCCAGTGCTCTCCCCTCTTGCATGAGTATATGGTCAGCCCCTCAGCTTCTACTCGCTTGTTGGAACCATGTCTTTTGACAGGTGGAGATAGGCAAGCATGTGTTGAGGTTGGACGATGTGCGGGGCACAGTGACGTGGTTCTATCCCTGGGACAGCAAGAATCTGGGTTTATTAAAATGATATGGGTGAAATGATGTTTACAAAAGAAAAATAAGTAATAAAAAGTGTATAAGGTCTCTGTGGCTGAGTGGTCAGCATGCTTGACCTGCAGGTGCTTTTTGCCAGTAGATGTGGGATTCAAAGTGCACAGTTCCTAGAGCTACATCCTTCAGCAGGATGCTTAACTCGCATTGCTGCTCCCTACCCAGGAGCACAACAGGGTATCTGTCAGGGCAGCGATGGCACTCTGTAGTGCCATTAACCTTGAATGTGGCCATGCACCAGCAGTGGGTTGGAATACTCCCCAGGGAGTGGAGCTGGTGCTGGTACCTGACTGTGCATCCTATGTATCTGTCACTGTTTGTCATCAGGGATCATTGAAGGATTGATAAAGTGGCCAAGTGATCAGGTGGTAAAGTGTAAATTGGTTTGAGTCCCAGACATGAGTAATAAAACCACACCTTTGCCTTTTACAGGGCAGTGAAGAATGCAAAACTTTATATTAAAACAGTCCCTCCTTTTTCCCCCTCTGTATTTTTAAGATGCTTAATTCCGATTGCTTCTCCCCGCCCCTGTCAAATACAGTGGAAGAAAGACGGACACCTGGAGGTCAGTCCAGGTGTGATCCCCCCACCCCCACCCCCACCCCCCTGAGAGTGTAAGGAAGATTATAGGGCCGAAACACTCGGCGACGTGGGCTCTTCCTCTGAAGACCATCTGCTGCTTCGCTCCATAGGGAGTTTCTAGCTATTTCTTCTTCTTATGAGGAAGAACAGAGTGTTAAATGCATAACAGAACATAAGTCCGCACCCCACTCTCACCCCCCACCCCCAAAAAATTATTATACCTGAGTGTGATAAGTTTTTATATATAAGGAAAACGGCATGCTCACTGTATGTAAATTTACTCAGGTGAAAAACATTTTTCTTCTCCTTCCCAGTATCATTTGAGAAGAATCAATTATGGCATAGTGGACTCAGGGTGAAATAGATATTGCACTGACACCAGTGACAGATAGATGTTCCTACTGCATCTTTGCAGATTTGACTTGGGAAGGCCATCCGCACGCTGGAGTGCCTGGGCAATGGCTTCTCCATAGTGGAGGTGGGAGACATACAAATGGTGCAGTCCGTCCCCATGGAGCTGACCCTGGACCACTCCAGTGTGCTCAGACTGGTACAGGTAATGCTGTCCCCGCACTGTGTGTCCCCACTGTGTGTCTGCACTGATGTGTCCTCCCTGTGTGTCTGCACTGCTGTCCCCGCACTGTGTGTCTTCACTGATGTGTCCTCACTGTGTGTCTGCACTGCTGTCCCCGCACTGTGTGTCTGCACTGCTGTCCCCGCACTGTGTGTCTGCACTGATGTGTCCTCACTGTGTCTGCACTGATGTGTCCTCACTGTGTGTCTGCACTGATGTGTCCTCACTGTGTGTCTGCACTGATGTGTCCTCACTGTGTGTCTGCACTGATGTGTCCTCCCTGTGTGTCTGCACTGATGTGTCCTCCCTGTGTGTCTGCACTGATGTGTCCTCACTGTGTGTCTGCACTGATGTGTCCTCACTGTGTGTCTGCACTGCTGTCCCCGCACTGTGTGTCTGCACTGATGTGTCCTCACTGTGTGTGCACTGATGTGTCCTCACTGTGTGTCTGCACTGATGTGTCCTCACTGTGTGTCTGCACTGATGTGTCCTCACTGTGTGTCTGCACTCATGTGTCCTCACTGTGTGTCTGCACTAATGTGTCCTCACTGTGTGTCTGCACTGATGTGTCCTCACTGTGTGTCTGCACCGATGTGTCCTCATTGTGTGTCTGCACTGATGTGTCCTCACTGTGTGTCTGCACTGATGTGTCCTCACTGTGTGTCTGCATTGATGTGTCCTCACTGTGTGTCTGCACTGATGTGTCCTCACTGTGTGTCTGCACTGATGTGTCCTCACTGTGTGTCTGCACCGATGTGTCCTCATTGTGTGTCTGCACTGATGTGTCCTCACTGTGTGTCTGCACTGATGTGTCCTCACTGTGTGTCTGCACTGATGTGTCCTCCCTGTGTGTCTGCACTGATGTGTCCTCACTGTGTGTCTGCACTGATGTGCCCTCACTGTGTGTCTGCACTGATGTGTCCTTGAGGACACTCAGTGAGGTGGCCTAGACGATGTGATCTGTGCGCATCAGTGCAGACACACAATGAGGACACATCAGTGCAGACACACAGTGAGGACACATCAGTGCAGACACACAGTGAGGACACATCAGTGCACACACACAGTGAGGACACATCAGTGCAGACACAGAGTGAGGACACATCAGTGCAGACACACAGGGAGGACACATCAGTGCAGACACACAGTGAGGACACATCAGTGCAGACACACAGTGAGGACACATCAGTGCAGACACACAGTGAGGACACAGCAATGCAGACACACAGTGAGGACACATCAGTGCAGACACACAGTGAGGACACATCAGTGCAGACACACAGTGAGGACACATTAGTGCAGACACAGTGAGGACACATCAGTGCAGACACACAATGAGGACACATCAGTGCAGACACACAGTGAGGGCACATCAGTGCAGACACACAGTGAGGACACATCAGTGCAGACACACAGGGAGGACACATCAGTGCAGACACACAGTGAGGACACATCAGTGCAGACACACAGTGAGGACACATCAGTGCAGACACACAATGAGGACACATCGGTGCAGACACACAGTGAGGACACATCAGTGCAGACACACAGTGAGGACACATCAGTGCAGACACACAGTGAGGACACATCAATGCAGACACACAGTGAGGACACATCAGTGCAGACACACAGTGAGGACACATCAGTGCAGACACACAATGAGGACACATCGGTGCAGACACACAGTGAGGACACATCAGTGCAGACACACAGTGAGGACACATTAGTGCAGACACACAGTGAGGACACATGAGTGCAGACACACAGTGAGGACACATCAGTGCAGACACACAGTGAGGACACATCAGTGCAGACACACAGTGAGGACACATCAGTGCACACACAGTGAGGACACATCAGTGCAGACACACAGTGCGGGGACAGCAGTGCAGACACACAGTGAGGACACATCAGTGCAGACACACAGTGAGGACACATCAGTGCAGACACACAGGGAGGACACATCAGTGCAGACACACAGGGAGGACACATCAGTGCAGACACACAGTGAGGACACATCAGTGCAGACACACAATGAGGACACATCAGTGCAGACACACAGTGAGGACACATCAGTGCAGACACAGTGAGGACACATCAGTGCAGACACACAGTGCGGGGACAGCAGTGCAGACACACAGTGCGGGGACAGCAGTGCAGACACACAGTGAGGACACATCAGTGAAGACACACAGTGCGGGGACAGCAGTGCAGACACACAGGGAGGACACATCAGTGCAGACACACAGTGGGGACACACAGTGCGGGGACAGCATTACCTGTACCAGTCTGAGCACACTGGAGTGGTCCAGGGTCAGCTCCATGGGGACGGACTGCACCATTTGTATGTCTCCCACCTCCACTATGGAGAAGCCATTGCCCAGGCACTCCAGCGTGCGGATGGCCTTCCCCAAGTCAAATCTGCAAAGATGCAGTAGGAACATCTATCTGTCACTGGTGTCAGTGCAATATCTATTTCACCCTGAGTCCACTATGCCATAATTGATTCTTCTCAAATGATACTGGGAAGGAGAAGAAAAATGTTTTTCACCTGAGTAAATTTACATACAGTGAGCATGCCGTTTTCCTTATATATAAAAACTTATCACACTCAGGTATAATAATTTTTTGGGGGTGGGGGGTGAGAGTGGGGTGCGGACTTATGTTCTGTTATGCATTTAACACTCTGTTCTTCCTCATAAGAAGAAGAAATAGCTAGAAACTCCCTATGGAGCGAAGCAGCAGATGGTCTTCAGAGGAAGAGCCCACGTCGCCGAGTGTTTCGGCCCTATAATCTTCCTTACACTCTCAGGGGGGTGGGGGTGGGGGTGGGGGGATCACACCTGGACTGACCTCCAGGTGTCCGTCTTTCTTCCACTGTATTTGACAGGGGCGGGGAGAAGCAATCGGAATTAAGCATCTTAAAAATACAGAGGGGGAAAAAGGAGGGACTGTTTTAATATAAAGTTTTGCATTCTTCACTGCCCTGTAAAAGGCAAAGGTGTGGTTTTATTACTCATGTCTGGGACTCAAACCAATTTACACTTTACCACCTGATCACTTGGCCACTTTATCAATCCTTCAATGATCCCTGATGACAAACAGTGACAGATACATAGGATGCACAGTCAGGTACCAGCACCAGCTCCACTCCCTGGGGAGTATTCCAACCCACTGCTGGTGCATGGCCACATTCAAGGGTTAATGGCACTACAGAGTGCCATCGCTGCCCTGACAGATACCCTGTTGTGCTCCTGGGTAGGGAGCAGCAATGCGAGTTAAGCATCCTGCTGAAGGATGTAGCTCTAGGAACTGTGCACTTTGAATCCCACATCTACTGGCAAAAAGCACCTGCAGGTCAAGCATGCTGACCACTCAGCCACAGAGACCTTATACACTTTTTATTACTTATTTTTCTTTTGTAAACATCATTTCACCCATATCATTTTAATAAACCCAGATTCTTGCTGTCCCAGGGATAGAACCACGTCACTGTGCCCCGCACATCGTCCAACCTCAACACATGCTTGCCTATCTCCACCTGTCAAAAGACATGGTTCCAACAAGCGAGTAGAAGCTGAGGGGCTGACCATATACTCATGCAAGAGGGGAGAGCACTGGGGGTGGGGCTGCCAGGAACTGGTATATATTGTAGATAAGTAGATAAGATGGAATATATTGTGGATAAGTAGATAAGTTGGAAGATGTGGAGTCTGATGATGGATGGGAAGGAATGGTACTCACATGCAGAATCCCTGGGCGTGCCTTCCTCTGGAGGCCTCCAGCCGATCCTGCAGCTCAATGATCTTCATCAGCCCTGCACGGCACAGCACACTTGGCTTCAGCCACAGCTCAGTGTGATCAGAGCACAGAAAGTGCGCACCAAGACACTTAACTTCACATGGTGCTCGTAGACAACAAATAGATCAATCACCCTTCAAAAAAGAGCACTCCGCCATTACTGGAGCAGGTCCCCAATGCCCAGAAGCCGGGGTTTCCAGCTGTGGCTCTGGCCACATGTTTTCTCCAAGGCCACCCCTCAAAATAGTTGTGCTTATGGTAACCCGACCAACTCAATTTTTTCTGCCAACCCTAAACTTTTTCTTTTGATCATGCAAAAGAAAAAAAAAATTGAAGTAAATAACGAACTGCATGCTGTCCCATCTTTCCTGCCTTATGAGCACCCAGGGAATCCACTATTAAAGTTCAGAAAAAGGATTTTCATCATTGTTACAGACAAATTGCCCCCCCAAAATAGATCTATGAGTAAACTAACATATCCAACAGCAACAAAATCACCATAGCACGAAAAAAAAGAGTTCAATAACCTCACCGATAATATCATGGTTTGAAGCAAGAGCCCTACAGGGGCATACTAGCAGAAAGTATGGCACAAGCATTACACTTTTTTATTTCAATTTTGCAGCAAAGTTATACAGTCCAGCTACAAGAAGAAGTGAGAGGTAAATAATCTTATTTGCAATGAAATCTACACATTGGCCTATTTCCCCAGAATGGAGTTTATATCTTTTCACAAAATACACATTACAGTGCAGAATAAAAAGGATAGCGTCTTGTGTGTTTTTACTGTAATTTTTCAGCAACATAATTTCCTCCTCCATCTCTCTTCCAAAGAGAACGCAGAAAAAGTTATTTGCACAACTGGATCTTCAGTACATGGTGGGCAGTTTTCAGAAATGTCTAGGGGGTAAGAATTGACCCACCAAGTCTCCCTACTCAATTTGCAAGAGGCGAATAACTAGGGAAATGATGACTTGACCTGCTTGTAGTCTATCCAGCTCTTGAGATTGTTTGCGATCAATAGTCTTTCATAGCCTTCAAAGACTGAGTGATGGTCAGTAAAACTGCATTCCTCACTCATTCCTCTGTATGCTGAACTCTGGTATTGTGCTGACATACATTTTACAGTACTGCATTTATTTGTACACCAGTGTGCTCATTTGGATGAACAGCAATGCACTGCATTGTGCATGACCATATTGAACTGCACTGGGCTGGATAGGTTTACTGATCAAAGGCTTCAATTGCAGTGCCACAGCATTGTTTCACTCTGCACAACTCCAAACTCAGGGCTGTATCCCTGCAGGACACACACAAGGAACTCAGATTTTACTCTCAGCAGTACTGTGATGATGATGGCTGGTTCCTTGGATCCGGGGACCATTGGGGAGGAAGTCTCTGGCAACATGCCGTCTGGTGACTGCGTAGGCCAATCTTTGAGCGACACTCTGGCACACACTGGGCATGGAGTCTCTGGATGGGGGGAGCTGGGCAGCCGACACTTTCCTCTCTTCTATGCTTGTCCTCTACAGCCTCTCTTCTAGCTGTCTCGAGGGCCTCAGCACCTCACATTGACAAAGCCCTCCTGCTGTCCCTGTCTTTGGCAATGCTTTTCCAGTTTTTCTCTAGGGTACCAGCCACACTGAGCTGGCAATTCAGTTGATCCTCTGTCATGTTTGTCCAGCTGTACTGCAATGCACCACAAAGCAACAGAGAATGTCAGTACATGTGTGCCGTCTTACCTCCATTTCTTTTGCTGGAAGCCATGCAGATTTCAATGATTTGCACAGCCAGTTCATAGTAGAAATCACCCACTCCCAGCAATTCCGACCAGAATCCTCTGCTGGCTGTGAAAAACGCAAAACAAATTATTTCCTATGGGCAGATAAACAGGATGCACACAATTGAAACTGTGATTTCATTAAAAGAAAAACAAGCAAATGAACAAACAAACAAAATCCCAACAAACTGTGGAACTGATTTAGATCAATGATTAAATTCATCATTGTACAAATAGCTGACAGTAAGGTTGGCAAGCAGGACAAACGTATTTTTCATAGCTAACACAGATGATTATTTAAAATTACTCCTACAAAAAGCAGCATTACTAGGAACTGTCACTTCATTTCCGTCACACAATGATTAGGTAGAGATCTTTGCACAGAACTACTCTGCATTTATCAACCTACCTTTATAATACTTAGCTATATATGTTTATTTCAAATGGTAGAGGACAAACAATTTTTTGAAATGAAAGAGAGAGACACAGAGAGAGAGAGAGAGAGAGAGAGAGAGAGAGACAGAGAGAGAGAGAGAGACAGAGAGACAGACAGAGACAGAGAGACAGACAGAGAGAGAGAGTGAGACAGAGAGACACAGAGAGAGACAGAGAGAGACAGAGACAGATCGTTGTGGAAGAGGAGAAAAAAACAGGACAAGATGAGACAGGACAGGAAATCTCAGGACAGGAGGGGATACAACATACAGGAAGGACAGGACAGGATAGGATTGGACATACAGCACAGCACAGGACAGAGGAGGAAATATATGGACAGGTCAGAACAAGATGGGACAGGACAAGACAGGGCAGGACATACAGGACAGGTCGGGACAGGACATACAATACAGGACAAGATATACAGAACAGGACATACAGGACAGG
>JAWQFJ010002515.1:196095-206317 GCA_034096865.1 Theodoxus fluviatilis | reverse complement strand
CGACCCCCCCCCCCCCCCCCCCCCCCCCCCCCCCCCCCACCCCGAAAGTGCAGGAACAAAAGTGGTTATGTAGTCAATCAGTCAGTCAGTCAGTCAGTCAGTCAGTCAGTCAGTCAGTCAGCCAGTCAGTCAGTCAGCCAGTCAAATAATTTATGTCAGTAAGACAGACAGACAGCTAGTCAGTCAGTCTATCAGCCAGCCAGCCAGTCAGGCAGAAGGCACGCGGCGAGAGCAGGCATGCATAGCCGGTCGTCACGTCAGTCAGTCAAAGCCAGACAGCCTAGTCCGTCAGAAGACAGAAGTGCGTCTAGTTAATCAGCCAAGTCAAATCATGCTCAAAAACCCTACGCTGTCGTCGCAGATCATCTTGGAAGCGGCTTACAAGATTGAGGCCAGTGGTACACCGAGTATAGTCCGGAACTTAACAAGGCGTGTTACAGGGGTCACAACGATCAGGCCAGCCCCAATGACACAAGCTCACCACTAAGCCAATTCAAGTCCAATTCTAAGTCGATACGTCGAAAGGCTAAATGCTCACGATTGGCGAAGATCAATAGTACAGTTAGGAGAAACGTCGGAGTACGAGGGCTGAATAGTCACCAGTAGTCACAAGGTTCAAAAGTCTAGTGGAAACCTAAGGTTAACGGAGCTATTAAATTACAAAACAGTGTACAGTCAAAATATTTCATAACTCCTATCACCACAAGGTCCTAGCCCAGCGCATGTTGTACCAGTAGTTCACACCATCAACGCTACAAAATGTCAGTATATTAGGCGCCGATATACAGCATCAGTTTAGAATTAGGCAGTCAGGATGACGTACACTGGACACAGTAACTATGTCTTATGTTCATAGCACACTCAAGAGATTAGTCAAACCCAAACATACCCACAACAAGGAGCAAACAGTCACTCATATCCTCGTGGCTTCGGCCAGGCGTCAGTTAAACAGACCAACAGTGCTGCTGAATATTAACCCTCAAATCCTCACAAAAGACTCATCCATGGCTTGAAAAAAAAAGGCTAGGTGACTGGAAGTAGCGGGTCACCCAGCACTGCACTATGCATAGCAAGCAGAGCGTGATCCCTTATGGGTCGTTGGTTATGGAAAAGCCATGCTGTGCGGCATGAGTGAGAGAGGTGAAGCACATGCTATTTATGACACAGTTCGTTTTGTCTGTCTTCTCTGGCAGAACATCCAGCGTCGAGTTTGAATACGGACAGAGTCAGGTTTCCAATGTTGCCTTCAGATACGTGAGTAATCAAGCTTTCCCTCTAGCTCTGCTGTTTACCTACTATTTAAAAACATATCACTCGAGCGGTAATCAAGCTTTCCCTCTTGCTCTACTGTTTATCGACTGTTTTAGAACATATCACTCAAGCAGTAATCGAGTTTTTCCTTTCGCTTTACTGTTTATCAACTGTTTTAGAATATATCACTCGAGCAGAAATCAAGCCTTCCTTTTTGCTCTACTGTTTTAGAACCTACCAATCGAGCAGTAATCAAGCTTTCCCTTTTGGTTCTGCTATAAATCGACTGTTTCGAAACTGTTTATTCGGGTTGTAATTAGACTTTTGTTTTTGTTCTATACATCAATTGTTTTAGACCATATCACTTGATTGGTAATCAAGATGTGCTTTTTTGTTCTACTATTAATCGATTGTTACATAACAGATCACTTGAGTGGTAATCAACCTTTGCCTTTTGTTCTGGTATTCATTGTTTGAGGGGCGACCGTTTACCGCCATATCCAGGTTGAGGAAAATTAAAAGTGCATGGCCTCGAAACACTAAATGCATGACATGCTAGATTTGATTAGTTCCTTGACTTAGAATACGTAAAGCAAGATACTTGAATTGGTAGATATTGAGAGAGAGAGAGAGAGAGAGAAAGACAGAGAGAGAAACAGAGAAAGAGAGACAGACAGATAGACAGAGGCAGAGAGAGAGAGCGAGAGAGAGAGAGAGAGAGAAGAGAGAGAGAGAGAGAGAGAGAGAGAGAGAGAGAGAGAGAGAGAGATTGAATGATTTTGACGAAGATGAAACAGCGGGGACCTTTACATTTACTAATTTCCTGAAATCCATAAATCAATCTTCAGTACAGCGGGATGCTATTCTTTCTAGGACATCATTGGTTATGGCCCCTGAGAGAAAATTGTCTTGTGACAGTTTTCCTGTGACATCAGTGTTGCTGTCTGTGTGTATCACTGCTCCCAAACTCTCTTTCCAGGGCCCCCAAGGTCCTCCCGGATTCCGTGGTCCTCCTGGCCCTCCCGGCCCCAAGGGAGAACAGGTAAATATGACGTCATAGTTACGTCCGCAACCTGAGTGAATTACGTCATATTTTCTTGAACTTCTATTTTCGACTTTGATGACGGGCAACGTGTACTATCGAGCTGTGGATTTCGACACTGTTGTTTTTTACTCTGCGTTATGAAGAGACGGATTTTTATTACTTCATAATGGGATATCACCAAACATCACTACAGTTGTTTCATTTCTCTAAATACACATGATTAACTAATTATTTCCAATGACAGACATCTCTAACGATGTTGTAACGCCTGTAATTTCAATTCCCACATTATGTTGACTCTCTCTGTCTTTTTTCATCAATAGGAATAATTAAATTGTATGGTGCAAGCCTACTTGCTATTTATACCTACAAGCCTCGGACAAAGATATACTATTGTACATATCCACCTCACAAGCGAATGCGTTTCTGCATTTTCTAGCTTTTTATTCAGAGAGGATTATCTACAAAATTCGCCCTGCTTCATATATACATATCGCTCTTGCAAGGCAGGGGGTGCTTACCGAATCCTCTAATGACCGAACTGAACTGACAGGATCATTCTTTCACCGCACAGTCCATCTTGCTTTGCGTGCATTGCTAACTCGATAGTGAGGGTCTCTCTCTGCACTCTTCCAGGGCTTCAACGGTCGTGATGGCCTGCCCGGAGCCAACGGTCTACCTGGACCTCCCGGACACGTGTTTGTCATTCCGGTAAGGGACGGCGACCATTACTGGAGAGTCAGGGCTCGGCTCTCAGGCGACCATTGTCAGGCTGCTGGGGCCAGGCCGGGCTGTCTGGAAGTGTCGCTGCTGGCGGGAACGTTATGCCCAAAGAATGAAGTTCCATTTCCTCCCTGGGTCCCACGGCATTACGGGGTTACTCGCTCACGCACGCCGGGCTTAGGTGCTGCATGGAATGGTGTGTTGCTGACAACCGTTGTGCTTCGGCCGTTCTTGTATTTCGTGGTCAAAAGGCTGGCCAAGTCGCGAAGAGCATTATGGGGGGAAAATTGGATGTGGATGGATTGGCTGTGTTTCCCATTGTTGTCCCTCCTTGCCTCCCGAGTCGGTCGTGAAGGAGGCGAACGAGGCCTTTTGATGTGTTCCATAGATCTGTGCCATATTTGTACGCCTCAACAAGGAAGTACAAAAGAGAGGATTGCGAACACGGTGTTTTGGAGGAAAGCAAAGAGTTTCTTCTAGAATATTTGCTTGAAAATCGGTTCGAAAACGTATATGCAGCTTAGCGTTATACATTCAACAAATACAAGTATTTTGTACACGTCATGTGAATCTATATCTATGTTTACTTTTGTAAAAGCTTTACACACCTTTTTATATCTGGAAAAAGAAGCGTGACACTACAAAACTCATCAGATTTAGGAGAACACATCATCAATGCAAGATTACAGTCTTTAACAGACGGTTGCGAATGAAACACCCTTGGACATAGTGGATGTGATGTAATTCATAAGCACAATGAAAGATCCGAACTGCACGATGCTCTACGTCTTGGCGGGAACCTTTGCCTGCTGGGCCTTTTGGGGCCTACTCCAGTAGCTTACCCAGCTTATCCGGCATACCTAAGAAGCCATTGGAGGTAATCAGGTCAGGATGGGGTCATTGAGATATGATCTTGTTTTTCTTTCACAGCTTCGGTGGGAGAGCAAGCAAAGCACCTACGCGGATGCGATGAGAGATATGCTGCATCAGCACATGGTGAGTGATGGAAAGCGCATGCCTTCTCCTTGCACGGCAGTTTGTTTTCGGAAATCTCTCATGGGTATTTCTGATGCGAAGTGGCAAGAAATGTAACCCGATTTTTATGTCCATTGGTAAGAACTGGTATTCAGTCCTTGTCAGGTCTAGTAGAATATTCTCTAGCCCTTGTATTTCAAATTTTCTTGATCAGTTTTGAAATAGGCCTTTGGATGTACCCAGAAATCTTGACAAATCAACGAAATAGTGCACGAATGAAGTGCAAGACTCCTTGATTCAGAAAAAATATTTCCGGCGAAGTATTGCTATATTTCCCATTAAACAGAGCAAAACATTTTGTGGGGTATAATCACTTTAAAAAAGGAGAAAATATATTGAGAAAAATGCCTTGTTTCCCCCCCTTCCTATTGCCGTAAGAATAGCAGATCATATATTGTCACAAACACTCAGGGTCCGACTTCGTCTTGTAGAGAATCCAGCAGGACTGTAATCGATGCATGATGATCCTGTGTTTCATCTCGGCAGTTACACGTGGATAGTGATTTGAACTGAATGTCTCTGCAAGATGCCACTTTCCTCAACTGAGCACGTTTGTCTTTTGCAGCTGGCCATGAGAGGTGCCCCAGGTCCACAGGGTATGACCGGTCTTCCTGGCAAATTGGTGAGTCCCGGAACCAGCCTCTTGAGTCTTCTGCTCTGTTCCTCCACCGCCCTCTAAGACAAACTAATGGCTGCCTAATTAAGACACTAAAAGTTTAATGTGTCACTTGCTGGTTTTATTGCGCTTCATTTCATTTCTCTTTAAACTTTTCCTTGTGGCCTTCCGTCTCAGCAATACACTGTTCTACTTGCATTACATACTGCAGAAACGAATTGAAATCTTCTACATAGGAAAGTTCGTTTAGGAAATTCATCATATCGAGAACTAAAGTTATTGGCGATAACATGCTCTTTCTTGTTTTCTAGTCAACCAATGTAATTACATTTGCTGCTTTGTCAGACTATTTCATCCTATTTTATCCAACGCTTTGACTTTACATAACTTTTTTAAATGTTGCTTTTCATGAGAGTAAAAAATACTTTTTTTCTCTCTCGCACTGTTGACGTCTTCTATACTTTATATCCGTGTAGATCCCTTGTTGTAAGACACGACTTTCCGTTTCTGAAATGGTTAGCCGTCCACAGTTCTGTGTTCAGTACAAAAATGCCTCGCAACATGCAGCCGATGTGATGTCTCAAATCGTAGATGCTGCGAGGGCAAGCAGTCTCAACATCGCTTTCTGGACATAGAGCCAATTCGGTCTGACCCATTTAACACTATGCGACAAAGAGAGAAGAAATGGTCGTTCAGTATGAACATGCAAACAGTTCATCATCGCGAAGTGAACGTAAGTCTGTCTACGAAAGACCATGTGATTGGACAGACTGACAATGACGTCACGCAGTAAAGCGAGAGACCACAATTATAATGCAACAGCCTGACAATGACGTCAAGCCATGTAAGTCTGTCTACGAGAGACCATGTGATTGGACAGCCTGACAGTGACGTCACGCCGTGTTGCAGGGTCCAAGCGGAGAAGACGGGTCCAAGGGAGATTCTGGCAATCCTGGTGAACAGGTCCGTGTCTCATTCCAGTCTGTCTGCAGTTCCACTACTTCTGCCCCCCTCCCCCCCCCCCCCCCTCTCTCTCTCTCTCTCTCTCTCTCTCTCTCTCTCTCTCTCTCTCTCTCTCTCTCTCTCTCTCTCTCTCTCTCTCTCTGTGTCCCCCCTCTCTCTCCTTCACTCTGTCTCTGTCTTTCTGTCTCTGTCTCTCTGTCTCTGTCTGTCTGTCTGTCTGTCTGTCTGTCTGTCTGTCTGTCTGTCTGTCTGTCTGTCTGTCTGTCTGTCTGTCTGTCTGTCTGTCTGTCTGTCTGTCTGTCTGTCTGTCTGTCTGTCTCTCTCTCCCTCCCTACCCCTCCCCCCTCTCTCTTTGTCTCTCTGTCTCTGTCTCTCTCTGTGTGTCTCTGTCTCTGTCTCTCTGTCTCTCTCTCTCTGCCTCTCTCTCTCTGTCTCTGATTCTCTCTCTCTCTCTCTCTCTCTGTGTCTCTGATTCTCTCTCTCTCTCTCTCTGTGATTCTCTCTCTCTCTCTCTCTCTTTCTCTCTCTGTCTCTGATTCTCTCTCTCTCCCTCTCTCTCTGTCTCTGACTCTCTCTCTCTCTCTCTCTCTCTCTCTTTCTTTCTCTCTCTCTCTCTCTCTCTCTCTCTCTCTCTCTCTCTCTCTCTCTCTCTCTCTCTCTCTCTCTCTCTCTCTCCCTCCCTCCCTCCCTCCCTCCCTCCCTCCCTCCCTCCCTCCCTCCCTCCCTCCCTCCCTCCCTCCCTCCCTCCCTTCCTCCCTTCTCCTTCCCCCGCTCCCTCCCTCCCTCTCTCCCCCCCCTCCCTCCCTCCCTCTCCCCCACCCCCCACCCCCTTCCGCGAAATGCCTAATTATATTGAGAAAAAAACTGGTTCTATCTCACGTATTTCCTCATTCACGAGTTTCTTAAACGTTTTGGCTGTTCTCTGAATCATTACAATATGACAAATGAACTATAACATACACAATCTGACTAACCTGTGCAGTCTTTCTCTGAAGATGAGGCAGCCGCTTTTTCCTGAGGTTTTCATTTCGAGAACCCAGTCAAGAACATCGGTCTTTTGATAAATTCCACGTCATCCTCTACACGATGTTGGATTGTCTGTGCTTCAGGGTCCAATAGGTCCGCAGGGAGTGCCTGGTCTTCCTGGTCCTTCGGGCAAGCGGGTAAGTGGGTGTTTGCCATATTAGGAAGTAGATGGATGTACCTGCCTTCGATTCAGTTTACTCTGATTCTGTCAAGTCCCGCCTGATATATTCATTTGGATTCTGTTTTAAATGTTTAGTGCAGTTTTGTTTGAAATGATTTGATTTGGAGTTGAATTGAACCTTTTCCACGTATTTCAGTTCAACTAAACAAAACCTTTTCCAGTACTACTTGAAAATCAACTGATCATCGAAGCATGAGCACATAAAGAAAACATGTACATCTGCCTACTTATGAACGTGCGATATCATTTCAAGTTCAATACGATAATCAAATAATTGTAAAAGTTTAGAACTGAGAATGATGATGACATCAATGCACTGCATGAACCTACAATGTAAAAATCCGTCGAATACTTGGTCTTCTGTAGCACTGAATGCTGTTTGGGAATGCCCCAAACCTTATCGACCATTGCCGAGTTTCTTAGGGCGAGCTACTTGCAAACCGTTTGCCAGCAAAGGCCGATGTCACCATGTCTCAACATTTGATAGCCTTAACGTTTGATGTTGACACATGTGGACACCAGCCTTTTCTTGCAAGCGGTTTGCAGTCGGCTCGCTCGCCTCTATGTAACTCGGCAGAAAGGTCCCAGTTACTGACAAAAACATGAGAGTAGCTTCCCCTGTCTGTCCATTACTGGGCTTGACTATTTATCAAATCCACTGCATGAACGTGCAATGGGGACATTTTTGGATTAGTTGTGAACACATTTAGAAAACCCATTGCACTTTTAACATTGGAACAAATCATTGAGACTGCATTATTGACACCCATTGCCGCCATTTTGTTACTAGGGACGCCCAGGAAAAGACGGCAGACGTGGCGCCATGGGTCCTAATGGCGACAAGGTGGGTAACTCTTGTAGATAATACTGACGTTATCTCATTCATGTTTGTCTTTTGGTCGTGTGCTCGTCAAATTTATCGTTATAAACTTTTTCTTGTGGTCAGTGTTTCACTCGTGTGGTTGTCGTAAATAGTGCTGTGGTGACCTGCATCTTGTTTGCTGTGGTGTTCATTGACTCGTTCCTCATTCCAATTTCTCGATGACCTCTCCCGTTTCAGCATCAGTGCCGGATGTGACCTTGGTGTGTCCTAATGAACGGTGTCAGCCGAGCTTCCTACGTTTCAGGTGCAATGAAAAGCGGAATCATCCTGAAGGCTTGTCCATGTCATCTACATTTCATCGTGGTCTCCGTGCCTTTGTCCGTTGTTGGCCATCAGCTGTTCTTTGTGTCATGTGTGCCTTTGTCTGAGAACCTTTGATGGGAAGTTCAGTGTTGCCCAGCGGAATTTTCCTGTCATAAGGCAGGGTCCGACACATTGCACGACTGCCCGAAGCAAACAAATGTTCACTTCCGGCAAGGAAAAATCGATCTACAGTTGTCCGATAGGACAACCGAATTTTCCTCTGATTTATTTCGTAATCGAAGCACACATCGGCTTGAAAACTGTCGACACACAATGACATGGCTGCGCTCTCATAATGATATTGTATTAATGTTCAGTGCTAAGCACATGTTGAAATTATGGAACACTGATAACTAATATGATTACAACAGCAGGGTGAATACATTTCGGGTCAGTGGATAATGCTTTCAGGCAATTGAATTTCAATCTACAGTTTTGTGAAGTTGTGTTGGACCTTGATAAGGCATTCCCTATGCTCGCCTTCAAAGACAAAGTCTAGTTGATGTTGTATGTATCCTTTCCGTCATGTATTTCAACATCGATTCAGTTCATTTCAGTTCTCTCTCTCTGTCTGTCTCTCTCTGTCTGTCTCTCTCTCTGTGTCTCTCTCTCTGTCTCTCTGTGTCTCTCTGTGTCTCTCTCTGTCTCTATGTGTCTCTCTGTCTCTCTCTGTCTCTCTCTGTCTCTCTCTCTGTGTCTCTCTCTGTCTGTCTGTCTGTCTCTCTCTGTGCCTCTCTCTCTGTCTCTCTCTCTGTCTCTCTCTCTGTCTGTCTGTCTGTCTCTCTCTCTCTCTCTCTCTCTCTCTCTCTTTCTCTCTTTCGTCGTCATGGAAACTAACGATTCCTCTTTTGCTGTCTTCGACAGGGTCTGCCTGGTTTTCCTGGGATTCCCGGCATGCCGGGGGAAAAGGGACACAGGGTGAGTGCTCTCTGTCTTCCTTCCTCCTGCCTCCTCCTTGCACAGCAATTGCCATCGGAAGTCACAAAGTACTGCAGGCATGGCATATCTGACCTCTCACACAACGCGAGATGCCTATGACTGATCTTTTAGGACTTCGTGTTTGAAACGCCAGTACATTATTGACTCAGAATAAGCTAACACAGAAAAGTAGGACGATGAAGGACTTAAAAGGGCAATCTAGTGCGCTGTTAGCTTATGGGATGTTTCCTTCTCAATTTCCCGTGAGAGATCTGTGATGTTCATTCGACACAGACACAAGTGTACCAGCAAGCAGCTAGTTATCATTACTTCTGAAATAATCTTTCATGCATAGTCAAGATAGATGGTAAATGGAGGTTTTTTCGGATGTGTAAAACAAATGAAGTAATTACAGACTTTTCGCATTTTATTCAGATGCTTATCACGTACGAATTATACTAAGCAGCTGAGCCAGTGGTATCTGACAGGGACATTGTCCTCACTATGCGACATCCGAGTTTGGTTCTCTAAGCCTGTTCATTGCAATGCAGACAAGTACAAAGTTTGTCCTTTGGCCATCCAATTCCCACGTGGGCTAACGCTCCAATCTCTTCCTCCCCACACAGGGACTACCCGGAGCAAACGGACCTCGAGGACCGCCAGGTCACGAAGGAGATCAGGTGAGCACAGAATATTGATGCGTGTGCTGGCGTGCGTTTTTCAGGGCGAAGCGCTTGCAAGCCGCTTGCAGGCAGAGGCTTGTGTACACACCTGCAGATGCGATAGGCTATCAAGTGTTGACACCATCTTCTGCTCGCAAACGGCTTGCCCTAAGGAACTCGTCACAGACGTACGCGCATATGCAGGGATGAATAGGGATAGATGATGGGTCGATGTTGATCAATGGGAGACGCGTACTATGAGCAAGAGCGTCATATAACTATATGGTGACAGTGATGTTCATAAGCTGTTGAGCTTTTAATGTCAAGTCCTGTTTCCTTTTCCAATCAATTGTTCATATTAAAGTCATTTTCAAACTGATTGGTTATATATATATATATATAATTTCGTCGTTGTTGCTGTTGTTCTACCTTTACACTAATGTGAAGTTCTAAGTTTACAGCATGGATAATACACATCTGTTTACACGATTCTTGTGTGAACATGTATGAGTGTATATCTACAAACACGTTTGTATGTGTTTGTGTGTGTGGGCGTGCTTGCTAGCGCGCACGTTTATGTATGTTTGTGTGTGTGTGTGCGTGTATGTGTGTGCCT
>JAWQFJ010002515.1:181095-188595 GCA_034096865.1 Theodoxus fluviatilis | reverse complement strand
GTGAAGGCACTCACATCATGACGCCACCAGTACGTAGCAGTGAAGGCACTCACATCATGACTCCACCAGTACGTAGCAGTGAAGGCACTCACATCATGACGCCACCAGTGGGAAGGCACCCGGAACTTGCACTCTGCAACCACTTGTCTGACTTCCCTGTTGAACTCACGCGGAACGGCTAGACTGGAGTGTTCTCTCCAGGACAGGTCTCACAGGCGGGTTTCCAAGAAAATGAAAGAGCAATCCAAAGCAATCGAAAGCAATCCAAAGCAATCCTAAGCAATCCAAAGCAATCTAAAGCTATCCTAAGCAATCCTAAGCAACCCAAAGCAATCCAAAGCAATCCAAAGCAATCCAAAGCAATCCAAAGCAATATAAAGCAATCCAAAGCAATATAAAGCAACCCAAAGCAATCCAAAGCAATATAAAGCAATCCAAAGCAATCCAAACCAATCCAAAGCAATCCAAAGGGCGTTTATGGTATTATTTAAAAGTGATCGCTGTAATTGTACAGGGGTCGGTATCAAAATTGGAAGGAAAAAGCATACAGCATCTGATATTGGAAATAGATTCATTGCAAGAACTGACTGATTGGTAATTGCAAATTATTACGGCGATCACTTTAAAAATGACCGGGAATCTCTTTTTAATTGCTTGTCCATATTCCCGGGAACCCGATTCTGGGCAAAGTGTATGGAAGCTCTGAGCTACACAGTCAAAAAGGTCCCCACTCTCAACCTCATCCACGGAATCATAAGGAGCCCAGGACGCTACGTTTCACGACGACCTGGTTGCAGAAGCTGCCAAAAGAATGATAAAAATGCCCTCAGTTCGCCTTAGGGGCTTCGCTCCGGATGTTCCTTTGGGGATTACTCCCATAGTCTCTGTCTCTCTCGAGACTCTCGCAAGACAGTGGGACTATTCACCCATAGCTGGGGGTTCAGTTCGAGGCACGGCGGCATGTCCACGCACAGGAGGACCATGCGTGCTGTATGTCTAGAGGAACCTCACGCTGCCCAGTTTCCGCCTGGCGCCACGTGGAGGCGCTGCACAGGACTTGCTGTGGAGAGGCTATTTATTGACGGGCGAGACCTACTGCTCTCTTTTCGTCAGGCTGCCAAGCAGAGGGGCTAGTCAGGGAGGAGAGCTGAAAGCGAGAGGTGCAAAGCGTACAGACACTTCGCCAACACACTAGACTCTTCATACAGTCTTAACCTTGTGTATTAAGGAACTAAATATGTAAGTGAAAACTCAACAACTTGTCTCCCAGCATACTTTAATACTGCAGACATTTCATCACCTTTGCGTTGTGATAAATTTGTTTTTCAAATTTAAAAAAGTGTGTTGTCTTTCATTAGTTTACAGTAACTGTTAGAGGGCTGGAAAATCCCATTCTAGTTCACTAGAGACTTCGCCTACCGGCAAAAGTGTCTCTAGCCCAGTTGACATCACGTGATGGAAGGTTTTCGTCCGAAATATGCAAATGGAGGTCACACGAAAGGCTTGTGGGATAGCCAATCTGCTCCCTGACATACGCCATTAAAGTACTTCTAAGACTATTTCGCAAAAAACTCTTAACTTACTCTTGTTGAGGCAATAAACAAGCGTTTATTCGATAAAATAAAATGTTTGTGTTGAAATGGAAAGAAGTTTTGACATCTGAATGATTTCTGTAAAAAGTGGAGAAAAAATTGTATCAGAACGAACGATTTTTGGCGCGATGCTGTAATGCGAATGGTCAAGTCTATTACTGTGCTGTATTGTGCGCGCTATTGGGACTCCAGCCATCTTTCCCACACGCCTGATGTTTTGTTTGCTTTCCCCACAGGGTCCTCGAGGAACTCAGGGCGTGCTGGGCTACCCTGGACCACGTGGTGTCAAGGTCAGTGGTCACACACTTCCTTTGAACTCATCCCCGAGAGTTTTGTATTGAAATGACAAAATGTTTCCCTACCTCAACTCCAACCCACACAACCGCTTCTTGCTTGTCTTCGTTTTTATTTCGATGATTCTGCTCGTTACGATATCGCATGCGACATGTTATAATCTTCCGTTGTCACTGCTTGATATGCTTGGAAGTTTTGAAATAGTTTCATGAAGAGAATGTGGAGCGTTTTTTACGATGACTTTCTAAGCAGTCCAGTTCGCATAAGGGTTAAATATGCAAAAATAACAACTTGACTTCATGCGTTCCAGATGCTACGCTCCTAATTACTCCACATACTATTATATGTGTTTATCTGAAATTTGTCTATAAAATAAAATAAAAATCAATATTGTGTCCTTCCTTGGTGCGTGATTATCATAAACCTGAAGAACACATCCTTGATATGTTTAGAAATAATTCTTTGTTTTCTAGGAATAAGGGTTATATGGATCATGTCTAACGAATCACTCAACTTGTTTGTATCGTTAGTTCTTGCGCTGCCAATCTGATCATTGAGGCGGAGGTTTCGGAAAGGTCCATGAGTGTCCTCAACCAGTGTAATGCATCACTGCTTATTACCGCTCTTGTCTTGTCCTCACAGGGAGACGACGGCAACCGAGGCATCATTGGAGACAAGGGAGACAAGGTGAGGGACTCTATGTGCATTTCCATTTATAGACTTCTTACAGTCGTTGTCATGTATTTGTTCTTAATGAGACTTTGCGTTTTTTTTAAATAGCATTGATTAGAATCAGTCATACAAGGTAATGAGTTCCATATAAGATATATTATTATACTGCGTATTGACTCATGGTTTATGTGTATTGACAGTATGTATCTCTATATTGACTGCATCTGTGCATTGACTGTGTGTATTTGTGTATTGACTGCATGTATATGTGTATTGACTGTATGTGTCTGAGTATAGACTCTATCTGTGTATTGACTGTGTGTGTCTGTGTATTGAGTGTTTGTGTCTGTGTATTGACTGTGTGTATCTGTGTATTGACTGTATGTATTTGTGTATTGACTGTGTGTATCTGTGCATTGACTGTTTGTCTGTGTATTGAGTGTTTGTGTGTGTGTATTGACTGTGGGTATCTGTGTATTGACTGTATCTGTGTATTGGCTGTATGTGTCTTTGTATTGACTGTATCTGTGTATTGACTGTTTGTGTCTGTGTATTGAGTGTTTGTGTCTGTGTATCGACTGTGAGTATCTGTGTATTGACTGTGTGTATCTGTGTATTGACTCTATGTATCTGTGTCTTGACTGTGTGTATCTGTGTATTGACTGTGTGCATCTGTGTATTGACTATGTGTATCTGTGTATTGATAGTGTGTATATGTGTATTGACTGCGTGTATCTGTGTATTGACTGCTGTTGGTGTCTGTGTATTGACTGTGTGTATCTGTGTATTGACTGTATGTGTTCGTGTATTGCCTGTGTGTATCTGTGCATTGACTGTATGTATCTGTGTATTGACTGTATGTATTTGTGCATTGACTGTATCTGTGTATTGACTATCTATGTATTGACTGTGTGTATCTGTGTATTGACCGTATGTATCTGTGTATTGACTGTGTGTATCTGTATATTGACTGTATCTGTGTATTGACTGTATCTGTGTATTGAATCTATGCAGGGTCTGCCTGGGCTGGATGGAGAGAAGGGACCTGTTGGCTACAAGGGTGACAAAGGTGGAAAGGGACTGAGGGGTCCCCTGGGCACCGAGGGCATTGAGGGGCCAAAGGTGAGAGGGCAAAGTTTACCATTATAACGCGCATGCGCAGTGACGTTTTGGAGGACAGACTACTTTCTGGCAAAAATTGACTACTGAAAGTTCGAATGCTTTCCCTTCTATTACAAACATGTAGTTTGTTCAGAAAGCACATTTCGTCCATTACGATTTGCAACATTTCTTCAACGTGCACATCTGTGTTCTTATCTTAGTGGAAACATTTTTAATAGGTGAAGAAAGTAAATTGCCACTCTTACTGAACCTTTGTGCTTCGTGTTTCCGGTTACATGATATCATTCGATGTCTCCGCACACATTTTCACATCTCCAGCTGATTTAGTGATATCGCGATTGCACGTCAGGCTGTTGTGTTGTTCCGTATAGTGGGAATAATCTACTGGAGGATATTTATTCCCCAGAAATCCTTAACTTTGCAACTTTCCATCGCATTCGTCTGCTATTGTTTTAAGCAACTCAAACGACACAGAAACTCGCAACTGCTAACCCGTAGTGTTCATTTAACGCTAAAGTATTCAACTCTCACTGAGTTCAGATTTGCGTCCATTCTTATCCTTCAATTGTTTCAAACTATAGAACGCATACTGTTACCATGGGAACTTCGACAGTTTGAAGCCATAACCAACTACCGGCACGGGAAATAGCTCAGCGCTTTGTATTGCGAAGGGGACGCATCTCTTGATGCATTTCCACGTTCTTTCCTCGTCGTCAGTAAATCCACACATGTTTTCCTGAATACACTTTGTTCACAGCTTCAAAGTATTGTGAATAAGAGTGAATATGGGAATATACGTGGAGCTCCCGAAGCCCAGCAGTCCGGGCTTCTATCTGAGAAGGAAGTTACGGAGCGACTCCGGCACTGTGTTCGACTTGTGCATGATCAACTTTGAAATGTCTCTTACTTAACCACATCAAATTATGTGATGAGAAATATGTCTATTAAAACCAAATCTATTTTCCTAAGCTCGTAATTATCAGATATGTTGTTGAGCCTGTTGTGTTGACGTATTGGAGTCTCGCAAAAATTCGAGAAAGTGGCTTTCCTCTACCTCAGATATACTCGACATGAATGAAACACTTCCAGTGCCTGTTGAGTAACATGCACTGACATTCCCTGTGTTTCCTGTGTTGCAGGGAGACTATGGTCCCCCTGGAGAACCCGGCCCTTCAGGTCCCGTCGGAGAAAAGGCAAGTATGCACTCGTCATTCACGCTGACTTCCCGAGGATTGAAGAGGGGGATGTTCTCCTACCTAAATTCACAGTACTTCTTGTTGATTGTTTCTCTGTGCTTCAATGAAGCGATGTTTGAATGTGTGGAGAAATTTTGTGTGATAGAATGTGTCTATGCATATGAGTGCGTGCGTGCGTGCGTGCGTGCGTGCGTGTGTGTGTGTGTGTGTGTGTGTGTGTGTGTGTGTGTGCAAACGCACATATGTAATTGAATAAATGTATATGCGTAAAGAGGACCACTGGTGGGTATGTGTCCCCTCCATAAATAGTATACGGGTAAACGATTAGATAAACAGCATATCTGAAAAGTAAAATCTGATAAGTAACAAGATGCATGATAAGCAAACTGTTCATTCAAAGGGAGACTACGCAACACTTATCCATGCGTGCAATCTCGAAAAGTGGTGGGGGTTTCGATACAAAGGGAGGTAACCAGAGTCTCATTTCGGAGAGGGTTAAAAAAAGTGGTGTTATACAACTTTCCTCCATTGTTTTCAGGGCCGCATAGGAATTCCTGGCTTCCCCGGATATCCAGGACCAGCGGGAGAGAAGGTGAGCAAGAAACAGACGTCGGCATGGAGACTGGGACGAAAAAACAGGCAGTGCCTGGTTTTGGAGACAGCTATATTGCGAGAACTTACTAGATCATACGTGGACGTTGCTTATGATTACAGTGATAACCCTATGAGAAACCGTCGGATACTCTTCGGTTGGTCATTTGGCTAACTCTGCTAGAGATCTTAAAATTGCGAAATATTTGCAGAAATTTTTATTCAATCTACACATTTTTTCTTGTACAGTCATC
Source organism: Theodoxus fluviatilis (assembly GCA_034096865.1). Lineage (NCBI taxonomy): Eukaryota > Metazoa > Mollusca > Gastropoda > Cycloneritida > Neritidae > Theodoxus > Theodoxus fluviatilis. The sequence continues at coordinate 182,874 of JAWQFJ010002515.1, read as the reverse complement.
CTAGGTAATTTCTCGTCTTATATGAATTCTCTTTGTGATCATTTTCAATGTGGAATTTCGTTACCATGAATTTATTGTGACGAATGCAATTGTGTACATTTTGGGTGGGATAGAGAGTGGATACGGATGGGGATGGGAATGGGTTTGTTTGTTTGCTTGCTTGTGTTAACACGGCTGAATGTGAGACAGGCAGCTATGCCTAATTAATGAATTTCAGTCAATCAATCAATCAATCAATCAATCAATCAATCAATCAATCAATCAATCAATCAATCAATCAATCAATCAATCAATCAATCAATCAATCAATCAATCAATCAATCAATCAATCAATCAATTATTCAATCAATCAATCAATCAATCAATTATTCAATCAATCAATGTGAGACAGGCAACTATGCCTAATTAATGAATTTCAGTCAGTCAATCAATCAATCAATCAATCAATCAATCAATCAATCAATCAATCAATCAATCAATCAATCAATCAATCAATCAATCAATCAATCAATCAATCAATCAATCAATCAACTAATCAATAAATAAATAAATAAATAAATAAATAAATAAATAAATAAATAAATAAATAAATAAATAAATAAATAAATAAATAAATAAATAAATAAATAAATCAAATGGCGTATGAAGGAAGGCGCCTCAGTGGAGGCGGTGAGGAGCGGCAGTGAACCCTCGTGGCGAGTTGTGAGGTGACGATGACCATGCTGTGTGCTTGTTTCCCCTCGTGGCCAGTTGTGAGGTGACGATGACCATGCTGTGTGCTTGTTTCCCCTCGTGGCCAGTTGTGAGGTGACGATGACCATGCTGTGTGCTTGTTTCCCCTCGTGGCCAGTTGTGAGGTGACGATGACCATGCTGTGTGCTTGTTTCCCCTCGTGGCCAGTTGTGAGGTGACGATGACCATGCTGTGTGCTTGTTTCCCCTCGTGGCCAGTTGTGAGGTGACGATGACCATGCTGTGTGCTTGTTTCCCCTCGTGGCGAGTTGTGAGGTGACGATGACCATGCTGTGTGCTTGTTTCCCCTCGTGGCGAGTTGTGAGGTGACGATGACCATGCTGTGTGCTTGTTTCCCCTCGTGGCGAGTTGTGAGGTGACGATGACCATGCTGTGTGCTTGTTTCCCCTCGTGGCAAGTTGTGAGGTGACGATGACCATGCTGTGTGCTTGTTTCCCCTCGTGGCGAGTTGTGAGGTGACGATGACCATGCTGTGTGCTTGTTTCCCCTCGTGGCGAGTTGTGAGGTGACGATGACCATGCTGTGTGCTTGCTTCCCCTCGTGGCGAGTTGTGAGGTGACGATGACCATGCTGTGTGCTTGTTTCCCCTCGTGGCAAGTTGTGAGGTGACGATGATCATGCTGTGTGCTTGTTTCCCCTCGTGGCAAGTTGTGAGGTGACGATGACCATGCTGTGTGCTTGCTTCCCCTCGTGGCAAGTTGTGAGGTGACGATGACCATGCTGTGTGCTTGCTTCCCCTCGTGGCGAGTTGTGAGGTGACGATGACCATGCTGTGTGCTTGTTTCCCCTCGTGGCCAGTGGTGAGGTGACGATGACCATGCTGTGTGCTTGCTTCCCCTCGTGGCAAGTTGTGAGGTGACGATGACCATGCTGTGTGCTTGCTTCCCCTCGTGGCCAGCTGTGAGGTGACGATGACCATGCTGTGTGCTTGCTTCCCAGGGAGAGCGGGGACGTCCAGGAATGCGCGGCAGACGCGGCACCCGCGGCAAACCTGTACGTGTGGACAGTGCCAGGCGTGACTGGCGAT
>JAWQFJ010002515.1:156095-176095 GCA_034096865.1 Theodoxus fluviatilis | reverse complement strand
AATTTGTTTCTTTATTCATCAATTTGTTCATTTATTCATGCATTCATTCGTTTGTTGGTTAATTCATTCCATCATTCATGCACTCTTTCATTCATTTACTCATTCATTCATTCATTCATTCATTCATTCATTCATTCATTGTCGTTGTTCTTCCAGGGTCAGACAGGCGAGCCAGGAGCCCCCGGAGACAGAGGCGATCCAGGACACCCTGTGAGTGACAGACCGTTGTTCAGTTTGTGACGTACACGCTCGTTGCTCAGTCTTTGCTTGACCAGTACATTGGAAGCGCCGTCTACTTTTGGCGGAATGCTCGGTAAATTATTGGTTAACAGTCTGAAGTGACCTTGGTGCTGTACTTGGTACGTTTGTGAACGTCCTTTTGGAGAATGGCGAAACCTAAATTTGAATTATTACTCTGTGTGTGTGTGTGTGTGTGTGTGTGTGTGTGTGTGTGTGTGTGAGCGCGTGCGTGCGCGCGCATAGTCATGTGAATCAAAACATATCCAGTCAACGAAAAAAGACAAATCTAGATTAATATAGTTTTTTTTTTAAAGCATGATAAAAACAAACTCTTCGCCTTCATCAATTCTGAGTAATTTGCTTCCAAACAATGTTATTTTCCTGCTGGCATTACTACGACTGCATTTTAATAATATGTGTACATGTATATATCTTAACCCTCCCAATTGCACAATAAAATACAGGTATCAGACATTTAGAAAAACAAAAACTCTTAAATGCTTGATTAAATCATATTTGTTCCCAAATTTTGGCAGATTACTCAAAATCACGTTTGAAGACTTTAGTCTCCCCTTTAACTTGGACGCTCGCATTTGGTCAGCAATCCGAAATGTTTGTGGCGGTATGCTTAAGTCAATCAAAATAGTGTTTCCCAGGAGGTGGCGATTCCTATCGATAGGCATCAAAAACGTCCAGAGATGAGCGAGCGTTCTAGTGGTCAGGTTCAGTCGTGAGAAAAGCTTTGTGCCTCGCGAGCGTTCGCCGTGAATGCTCGTTTGTGAACCTTGTGGTAGATGTCGATAGGAGTTGCTGCTCTCGGGTGAACGCGACTCAGCTGTCTAAGCTGTCTTTGGGACATTTCGAAGAAGAGTTCATAGATGAGTCACAACAAACTTCTTAGCTGGAAGGGGTGGGGTGGGGGTGGGGGGTGGGTAGGGGTGGAGATGGGGGGAAGGGGGATGGGGATTTGGGTTTGGGGGATTCTTTTCGATATATACCTTTTCCACAAACTGAAGAAGGGCTACACCCGAAACGTTTGTTTCTATACTAAACCAATCATTCCAACACCTCCCAGTGATCTCTGTGATCATGTTTTTGTTTTGTCTTCTGGAATCCGGCAGTCTATCTTTTACGTACCTTTCCCACAGTCTGTCTCCGTTTCTTCATTTAAGTCATTGGGATTGGGGGTGGGGACAACCTCATATAATACTCTCCCTGCCAAAGGCTTCTGTCACCTTTGTAAGACTATGGGCGCTTTTGTTAGGCAAGTGGCTTGCCTCGATGGCTAGTCGAGGGCGAGCGAGACGCACCTACGGCTAATGAGCGAGTAACGTAGGCAACGCCTAGCCCTCGAGATTTTGTCGAGATTCTACGCCTAAGAAACGCGCCCTATGCCACAGCCAATTCGACTGCAGTGACAAAGCTGCTTGCTTATGACTTGTTTTCCTACCGTCAGGGAATCCCTGGAGACACCGGACGACCTGGCGATTCCGGCAAGCCTGGAGAGCCAGTGAGTTCTACGAAGGACGGATGACTGACTGACTGACTGACTGCCTGACTACCTGCCTGACTGCCTGCCTGACTGCCTGACTGTCTGCCTGACTGACTGCCTGACCGACCGACCGACCGACCGACCGACCGACCGACCGACCGACCGACCGACGGACGGACGGACGGACGGACGGACGGACGGACGGACGGACGGACGGACGGACGGACGGACGGACGGACTGACTGACTGACTGACTGACTGACTGACTGACTGACGGACTGACGGACTGACGGACTGACGGACTGACGGACTGACGGACTGACTGACTGACTGACGGACTGACTGACTGACGGACTGACGGACGGACGGACGGACTCTTACATGCATGGTTGCATGAATTAGATATATAAATAGATCGTCTATGGGTAAATATACTGCTGAAAGAATGGATATACGACGAAGGAATGAACCAACTATTGAACGAGAGAAAAAGAAAAAAAAGAAAAACGGACAAAAGTAAGTGATCGAGTAATTGAATGAAAGGAAAACATACAAATAAGGATACTGAATATGGTAAACAATTGCATTACAATGTACGTATCAAAGAACGAATATGTCGCTGAAAAAACCCTATCTTATTGCGAACATATTAGACACAACAGGGATGAATAATTATTTGATTAAGTAAGTAACTGAGTGAGAAATGAGCAAAATGATAAAACATTTGTTGCATGACGTCATCATTACGTCACTTCCAGGGGCCCGCCGGACCCTCCGGCATTCCAGGGCCCCCTGGTGGCCCCGGCTCTGTGGGAGCGCCTGGAGAGCGAGGCTTCCCCGGACCTTCTGTGAGTTATCTCCCTTGCTTCCTTCCATTCTCATTGCCTTGGCTTTTCTCGTGTGAAACCTGAAGACGGGGAAGTATACTCATTGAAAGCTGGCACCAGGAGTTCCTCTGGTGTTTTAGGGGCTTCTTTGATAATCAGTGTGTGTGTGAGTGAGTGGGTGGGTGAGTGGGTGGGTGGGTGGGTGAGTGAGTGAGTGTGAGTGAGTGAGTGAGTTTGTGGGTGGGTGGGTGAGTGAGTGAGTGAGTAAGTGGGTGGGTGGGTGGGTGAGTGAGTGAGTGTGTGTGTGTGTGTGTGTGTGTGTGTGTGCGTGCGCGCGCGCGTGAGTGTGTGTATGAGTATGTGTGTGTGTGTATGAGTGTGTGTGTGTAAGTGTATGTTTGTGAGTGTGTGCATGCGTGTTTGCGTGTGTTTGTGTGTATGTAAGTGTGTGTACTTGCGCGCATGCGCATGCGTGTGCGTATTACAAATGAAGTGCTGAAGCTATGCAGGTAAATTACCAGTCATGGGAATGAGAGAATGGGGGGGGGGGGGGGGGGGGGGGGGAGGCGGAGTGACTGTGTGCCGAGCGTGTAGCTTGAAGCATTATTGTGTGTGAGCAAAATCGTGTGGCTTCAATTGCATTATTCTCCTTTTAGTTTTGTGTAGAAATTAAAAGCTAAAATCATAATCATGAGTGCATGAAAAGGCTATTGAGAACAAAAATGATCCCACTCTCTTTTTATTTCAGTCTCTTCCTCTTTCTTATTCCATCCTTCTCCCCTTCGACCACTCTCTCTCTCTCTCTCTCTCTCTCTCTCTCTCTCTCTCTCTCTCTCTCTCTCTCTCTCTCTCTCTCTCTCTCTCTCTCTCTCTCTCTCTCTCCACCCTCTCTCTTCATATTTGTCTCTTCCCCTTTCTCTGTCCCATCCTTCTCTCTCTCTCTCTCTCTCTCTCCCTCTTTCTCCATCTTTCTCTCTCTCTCTCCCCCTCTTTCTCCATATTCTCATCTCTCTCCCGTCTCTGTATCCCCTCACTTCTCTCCCCTCTCTCCTCCTCCTCTCGCCTTCTTTCCCTCTCTGTCTTCTCCACCTCTTCTCCTCCCTCCTCGCCTTCCCTCCCTCTCATCTCTCTCTCCCTCCTCTGTCCTCCTCCCCCTCTCTTCTCTCTCCTCTCTTCTCTCCGCTCGCTCTCTCTCTCTCTCTCCACCCCACCCCCCCTCTCTGTCTCTTCTTCCCGTTTTCTCTTCTCGCTGTCTCAGGCAATGGTTCTTTCTTTGATCGTTTTCTTTTCCCTACTTAGAAGATAATCAAATGTCATTTTCTTCCGAAGTTTTCACGAATGTCCCAATGTGTTACCCATAAACCATTATGTCATTGACCTTGCAGGGTAAAGATGGCGACCGCGGCATTCCTGGTATTCCTGGCGGCCCCGGCGTGATGGTGAGCTGAACTCATGGATGGATGGGACAAATGGAGAGATGGATGGATGATGTTTAAAGGCCTCTAAGTGAGAGAGAGAGAGAGAGAGAGAGAGAGAGAGAGATTGATTAGTTTGTCTCGGCCGATGACCATCAAGACACACAGAGAGAGAGAGAGACAGAGAGACAGAGAGAGAGAAAGAGAAAGAGAAAGAGAAAGAGAAAGAGAGAAAGAGAAAGAGAAAGAGAGAAAGAGAACGAAGAGAGCGAAAAGTGATTGGTGTATGTACGTACGCGGTTGGGAGAGAAAGAATAAGAGTGTGGAGATGGGCGAGAGAGAGAGAGAGAGAGAGAGAGAGAGAGAGAGAGAGAGAGATTTTGATTGATTGATTGATTAGCTTTATTTCGGCCGACGACCCTTCATTATAACACAGTTTACATACAACATTAAGAAAACAACAGTATCATTGTACGATCTACAAATAGAATTTACATCTTCGGTTGCACTGATGCAATTAAACGTTCTTCGATTTCGTATCTCATTCGACATCACAAATGTGAACTGGTAAAACAAATATGTGGTTACAAGTTAGGAACTAATTAGGAATTGTAGGTCACCCCATATGATTTGACCCTGACATGTAGCCTCACATTGCGTATAGAACAGTTGTTTACAAACATTTTGTACAACTTCTAACTCATTTACAACGCTTCTATTAACTGGAATGTATTAAAATTGGACGGACATTAAATTGGAGATTCAATAGTATATACATCGGTTAAAATACAACACAGTAAAAGAGACGTGATTTTCATCTTTACGGTGATAGCAGTGAGCCTTCTTCATCACATAAGTGACGTGTTGACATGTTGATTGTCATTGCTCGAATCTTCAGAGAATAATGAATAAACATGGCAACATCTCGAGTTTTTTTGGTACCGCGTCCATTCAGTAAATATGCCACAGTAGTACAGTCTGTTCGCTGAATGTATTTAGATAAATACATTTCTCTAGTGTCCTTATAAACAGAACAGTAAAGCATAAAATGGGCTTCGTCTTCAATTTCAGTACAAAATGGACAAGTTTTCAGTGGACTCTGTTCTGATGTCGATCGGACATTGTTTCTCAGTTCGTTATTTCCTAATCTAAATCGTATGAATACATCTCTAAATTTCTTAATATCTATAGTACACAAATATTTCTCACACTGCAGATTATTTTTGAAGGATTTATAGAGAGCAAATCTAGTGCTGCTGCTAATTTTTGCTGCCCACTCCTGTAGATAGCAATCACGTAATCTTCTTTTGAGAGACCTCAGAAAACCTTTTTCGTGTGTCGTATCACAGTTTGTCCATACATAACCGTATCCTAATTCTGACAAATTCCGCTTAATTGATTGTACCCAATTAAACTGGGCTGGAGGGTTTGCGTTCAACATCATGTAATAGGCCTGCTTTGGAAGTCTATCTGCTGGCATCTTACATAGTCTCAGCCAGTACTTAACAGCTCTCATCATAGCACTAATATAGACTGGGTATCTTCCTAGTTCGCCATAGCACAAGGTGTCGGAAGATTTTATATCGACATTAAGGAAGCGTTTGCATGCAAATAAATACGCCTTCTCGATAGGGTGTCTCTTAGATAATCCCCAAAGCTCTGATCCGTACAAAAGAGAAGGCAGCACCTGAGCGTCAAACGGCTTAAAAAATATGCTTGTGTTCAAGGTGTGGAGATTCCACATCGTCTTTAGTAGTTGGACAACCTTCTGTTTCGCTTTCACTGCTTGACACTTGAGAGCTGCTGAATAGGATAATTTGGTCGTAAATATAAATCCCAGTGGTGGTGTGCATATGAACCTACTATGTTAAGTGGCAACTACGTCGTATTTCTCTACTTCGTTGTTCACAGCTTTGAGTTGTTCCCGTGAGGTGGGCATGAGACGCCACTTGGTCGCCACAACGAAGTTATGACCCACATACAGATTTTATTTTTATCTTGGGATATCCCATCTAATGCGCATGCGTAGAATCAAAGGGGAGGGCTGAAACCCCTCATCTCCCCTCTCGTCCTTCCTGGTGGGGGGTCAGGCAGGGGGTGTAGGGGACGGCTATCTGTGCTTGTGGCTGATAAGCGCGCAAGGCCGCTTTCTCACCCCCTAGTGCTGGTGCGGGAGGCTTGGCGCCTTAGCTTGAAAACCGCGTTGACCTCCATTCCCATTTGTAAAATATTCGCGCTTTAACGACCTAGTGATGCATTCAACATACAGCTTTGATAAATTAATGCTGTTCATGGCTTACAATTTCTTTGGATGGGTTGCTAGTATCCCATGATATAGCGTTTTCTGAACGAACCGAGAGAGAGGTCCGCCATTGAATATTGCAAATAGTGGCTACTTAGCCGTGTAGTGCTGATACAGACCACCACTAAATTTTGGGTTGTTTAGCGGCCAACTGAGGAGGCAACTACGCGTATTCAGCTTTCATGCCCACCTTACTTCGCAATTTAGTAGCAAAGTTCCGATTTAGTTGCCTTCTACCGTGTAGTAGGTTCATATGCACACCACCACAGGTACTTGTAGCTATTAACAATCTCTATCTCAGCACCTCCAATCGTCCATTTTTCTCCATGAGCCAGAAACCCTCCCCTTCTAAAAACCATTACCTTTGTTTTGTCTCTGTTGATTACAAGACCTAGTTTTCCTGATACATGCGAAAGGTTATCAAGTTGGCATTGCAACCCCATTGGCGTTGTTGACAGTAGGACTACGTCATCTGCGAACATGAGCAAAACTATTTCTGCCATTCCGGGTAATAGCTGTACACCATGCCTTCCATTACTACGTACATAGTCTGCAACATATGTCATGTATAAACAAAAGATTGTCGGTGACTCGACTGCCCCTTGCTTCACGCCAACTGGGCACTCAAAAGGATCTGACACGACACCATTCCATCTTACGCATGCGCAAACCTGAAAATACACTGCCTTGAGCATTTAAAAAAACTTTGTTGACATGCCCAGATTTTCCTAAACAGACCATAGGCACTCTCTTTTTACAGTGTCAAATGCTTTTTGGTAGTCTAAGAATGCAGCATATAATTTCCCTCTTCCTTCACTATATACATGTTTTGTGACAGCACAATAAAGAGTAAAAACATGGTCCATCGTAGAGTGATCTACCCGAAAACCCGCCTGTTCAAATGAAAACTTTTTTCCCGTTCGGCCCAACTCCTCATACGGTTTGTAAGAATAGACATGAATAACTTACTTATGGTAGAGAGCAAAGAAATCCCTCTGTAATTTTTGGGTTGTAACTTAACTCCTGACTTGTAAATAGGCACAATTAATGACTGTCTCCATTCTTGAGGGAAGTTCTGTGTCTCATAGAGTTGATTAAAAAGGGAGGTAAGAAAGGGGGTTACATGGGCACCTGCCAGCTTCCAAAGGTCTCCAGGAATTCCATCAACACCTGCGGCTTTCCCAGTTCGCAACTTGGCAACCGCCAGACTGACCTCCCCCTACACTATTCGTGCATCTAACACCTCATTTTTAATCATTGCTCCATCTCCTAAACAGGGGAGATAAATATTCGAACATAATAGATTCTGAAAATAGTTTTTCCAAACTTGTAAATCAATGTCACGCTGCCCCCTTTTTTTACATGATGCCTGTCTCACTAGAGACCAGAATGCTGATGGTGATTTAATGTTCTTAACAAGGTAATTGCAAGTGTTCTGATAATACATTTTCTTTTTACTTCTGGTCATATTTTTGTAAACATTTATTAATTTGATGTAATCAGTTATGTCAGTCTTTTTTCCCGTTCCCCTAAACTGCTTAAGAGCATGCCAAGCAAGCTGTTTCGCGCTCCCGCAGTCCTCATCAAACCATCTTAGACGATTCCTGTTTCTGCAATCTCCAACTCTGACTTCTCGGAGCATACATTCTGCGCAGTGACGCAAAGCCTGGGTAAACGATGTTAAGGCCAAATCTACATTTTCCTGCACCATTAGCGCGGCTTGTCTGAGGTTAGCCTTGAATTGAGGGGACTGCAAATTGAGTTTTACCTCTTGAGACCTATCTTTGCACCATAAAAGCTGATGCGTTGCTTTACTTTGGAAATATGTCGTTTTCCTGTTTCTCTTTGTTTTGCCAATGCCTATTTTAAGAGGCATGTAGCTAGAGTAAATTGATTGGCCTACTTTAAAAGGAAAATCCAAGTCAAGGTTATTCATATAAAGCAGGCAATAATCGACCACACTATCACCATGTTGCGAGAGATAAGTCAAACTACCATTCCGGTCCCTGTCCATGCTGCCATTGAGGATACACTAATGGAATGTTTTACATAAGGAAATTAAATTTTCTCCAAACCGATTAGTTTTAGGATCTTGCGAAACACGGTCAGTTATTATTTCTGAACATAAGCAGTTGTTCAGAGTGGATCCGTCCTCTTCATTTATGTCCTCCCCTTCCCCATGAACATTCCAATTACCAGTCCTGGCGTTAAAATCCCCACATATTATAACGTTAGCAGAAGGATACAATTCCTGTAGACGTAAGAGTTCATCCTCTAGAAATAAGATATTACACTTTACATATTTATCTGCATAATAAGGAGAATCCATGGGAGGGATATAAACACAGATAAGTATCAAATCAGTAATATAAAATCTTTTTAGTTTAACAATAACCATATTATCATTTTTACATTCTATTTCTTCGATTTGATGGCATAAGCTTCCCTTGGCGAGAACAACGACCCCACCGGATTGGCGGCCATAATGGGAAAGCTTAATAGCGGGCGAGTTAAAAACAAAATAACCTTCAAAGTGAGTATTAAAGTCAAAATGAACAGATGAAAATTTTTCTAAAAGACAACACACATCGAAGGTCCCAATATAGTTCATGAACCCCGCTTCGCTCAGTCTTGACGCCAGCCCCTCGATGTTCCAGCAAACAATGCTTAAACTGGGCACCGGGCAAGAGGGTAAGGTAACCATGCCTTCGTGTGGTTGACAACTATTTTGTGCAACGGGTCGTCGGATTACTTGTCAGGTCGGGAGAGATAATCCGCCAGGTGGGGAACTGCAGGACTGCACTTTCTCAAGGTCCACAATCTGTCTTAACCTACCGTGCCACACTCCTGCCGAACTTGGAGCAGTAACACGGGCCGGAGTCAGCACTTCATCACTGCTTGAAATGTCGAGTTCAGTTCGACCCACGGCACGTTTGGGTCGGTTCTTCCTTTTCTTCATGGTTCTTGTTGTGGAGTTGGTGTCTTTGTATCCTCGCCCCTCCTGTGGCGCAGTTGATGTGGAGACCTGACAACTGCTCCTTATCCATGACAGCACTGAGCTCTGTTTCTTCTGCGGGTTGTTCTTCTTCTGTGGTAATTCAGAGTTGGTTGCTATATCATCGGCAGCGTATCCTGTATATTCTGTACATGAATTTCGTGGTGAAACCGTTTGTACATTTTGGCCGTCCTCAGCAGTATGGTCGCTCGAGAGAGGCAGGTCTTGCAGTGAATGCGAAGGTGATTCCTCTCTTGGTTGTAGCTGGTGTGGAGAAATCCTGCAACCGCCAGCCCCTGTCGGAGCGGCATCCCGACACTCGTAGGCTGCTACTGAGCTCAGATCTCCGTAGATCCTACCTACTCCGCGTTCAGGTCCTTCATTATAAGAAGAGTTTGGTTCTTCAAAACGGATCGTAATGACGTTACTGGGGTCTCTTGTACGCGGTTTCCGCAGGCGGAGCTGAGTACTTGACTTCTGATGACGTTTTCTCCACGGTTTGGGTTGCTGGCTTAGCTGTACAGGTTATGTCTTGCTGACATGTACTTCACGTGCGCTGGGGGTGCTGCGCTGTCCACCATCAGTCTTCCCTACAGAGTGGTACAAGGAGTCTAGGTGTTGTGATGTTGGCCGTTCGTACCCGCCGTTGCATAGGTTGTTTATTGTCACTTTCATTCGTTCAACTTCGTTGTGTAGCTCAATATTTCTGGCTTGCAGAGTAGCACAGCAGGATCTCCATTGCCTCTCTGTCTCTTGGATCGCTGTCCATATTGGTTCTTGCTGGTACCTTATCCAATTGATGTAGCCGTTTACGTTCACGATATCTTTACAAAGTCTGTTTAGGCCGCTACCTATATTTTCTACTTTGTTGGAAAGGTTTGAGTTAATGTAGATAACCTCGTGCCTCAGCAGACTTAGGTTCTCCAACACATGTAATTCATTAATTGGTTCAGGTGTATCAGAGTTGATGCATTCATAAGTGCTAGGGCCGGGATTGGGAGACACGTCGCCTGCCAGAAGTACACGGGCTGAAATGTCGTGCAGATTGCCAGGGGAAGGGCGAGGGCTTGTGACACACAGCAGCAACAGCGACGTGAATAGTATTCCCCCTAAAATAATCACTTTGGATGTGCTCACTGATTGGCGCACGTGATACCCATATTCTCACGAAGTGTGCAACTGGAATGTGCACGGGTTTTCCCATCTCTCGCTGCTGTCTACTCCCTTTGATCTCCTAACACACGAGCGACAATAGTGAGCACCAATTCGCAGCCTATAAACATCTAGTTCAACCCACATACTTGATATGTAGAGCAGTTGTCAGAGTAGCTAATTTGAAATAGTATATACGTGATTCAATCAAAGTACATATATCTTATATTGTCAAATCAATATTTAGTAATGGTGGAGATTCGTACAATGCAATCACAGCCATCACAGTACCAAACGCCAGCGCAAGTCACATGCAGCCACATCCCCCCGCGTTCACAAACGTGGCCCGGCACAAATGTCACAGAATGCCCAACACCCACAGCAGGCACAGCACCTTCCAGAATCGCTTGACCTACTGAGGCTCTGGGCTTCAATGCAAGGAAATTTCACAAATCTAGGTTGAGCTTGAATATTTTAACACAAGCGGCCGAATGGTCTCGGTTCGAACGGTGATAGTGAGTGCACTCACGCCATTGAATCGAGCACGAGGATCAATTCATATACAAGACATCGAAATACTGTCGAAAAGAAGGCACTTACTTAAGTTTGATATTCTGACGGAGCAGCAGAGCACGGACTGTGTAGCCGAGACACAAATGAATCTGTAGTCCGTAAGGAGCGTCCCGCTCATATCGCGCCTCAACGGAGCGCGGACTTCAAAAGGTTTCCTTCAGCAAATAACACAAAATTTCCACAAAGCTGGTGAATGAGTCCACAGATACTCCGATGCCACTAGTCCTAGGGCGCGCGCACACTCACACACACACACACACACACACACACACACACACACACACACACACACACACACACACACACACACACACACACACACACACACACACACAGCCAGAACACAAACCGGCCTTTCCCAATCGCCACAAGGCAAGCTGTAGCCACAGCTGGCTGGAGCGCGCTCGCGGCACGTCCGCACCGTCCGGCTGCCACAGGTGATATGAGAGAGAAGAGAGAGAGAGAGAGAGAGAGAGAGAGAGAGAGAGAGAGAGAGAGAGAGAGAGAGAGAGAGAGAGAGAGAGAACGAACGAACGAAAACTTTATTGCTAGGGCCTCCGGCCCATTGCAAGGTGTACATTATCAAACGTTTTAACAGCACCACAATGCACAACAGTCAATACATGTTGTAAACACAAGCGTCGGTGGGTCGAGCGATTGGTTCCACTGGCAATAATACACTAATCGCTGAACACGAGCTGATTCATCTCAGATAAATCCAATGCTTCTGTTCTTATCTTAAAGGAATAATGTAAAAATTTTGAAACATTTCGAACTGTCAGAATTTCATCAGTTGTGAACAGATATTTGATGGTTTCATGGACATCGGATTGTAAGTATGGCGTTATATATCTTTGTCTTAAAACTGAAAGGGCCGGGCAACACAACAGAAAATGCAGTTCATCCTCCTCTTCCTCCATACATATTGGACAGACAGTTGAATGATTTTGTGGTTTGTATCTGTTCTTATGTACAAACAATTCACTAATTCCCAGTCTGAATCTCACCAAGTGGTCTCTGAAGAATCGTTTATCAACTGCATATAAATATGGTTCAAGCACTCGATCCGTTTTAAACAGTCTATAGAAAGAGCGAGCGAGCGAGCGAGCGAGCGAGAGAGAGAGAGAGAGAGAGAGAGAGAGAGAGAGAGAGAGAGAGAGAGAGAGAGAGAGAGAGAGAGAGAGAGAGAGAGAGAGAGAGAGAGAGAGAGAGAGAGAGAGAGAGAGAGAGAGAGAGAGAGAGAGAGAGAGAGGCTATGGCGATGATGATGTGTTATGATAAATTGATTGTAATGATGAGATTGTAATGGTAATGATGATGATGATAAGATGTTTGATTATGATGATGAAGTTGTGATGTAAAATATATTGATGAAGATGTGCTGATGTGCTGATGTTGGGATGATGACGATGTTGAAGAGGATGTTGGGATTATGATAAAGAAGTGATGGTGTTGTTATGAAAACGATGTTGATGATTTGCTATTAAAAACAAACTTGCAAAAGCAAGCATCATACCATTCAGTTTTCATCAACCAGAACTTTATTACCCTCAGTCAAGGCCATTCGTTTTCACTCTGGGTTGTGTAGAAAATCGGACTCCAGTAACGAAAAAGTTATTTTAATTACGTTCATTTCAATGATATTTGTATTGATACAGTAGAATTTAATTTTAATGAATATTCAATGAGTAAAACGAATTTTTTGTGCGTGCTGATTCATTAGATGTGTTCTTCACAGGAATACACTTGTTATACGTTCTCTCTTTAGAATGCTGCCACGATTCATCACACTGAATGCGACCGTTACTGCTGCATTTTTATGTTTTTACAACTTAAAACGCTAGAGATTGCGTTGAAATATTTTGGAAGAAATCATGACTGACGTCCGTTGTCTGGATTGCAGGGAGACAAAGGATCGCCTGGAGAACCTGGAGCCACCGGCCCTGCTGGCCCTGCTGTAAGTTTCTCTCTCTTTCTTTCTCTCTCTCTGTCCCTGTCTCTCTCTCTCTCTCTGGATCTCTCTCTCTCTCTGTCCCTGTCTCTCTCTCTGTCCCTGTCTCTTTCTCTCTCTCTGGATCTCTCTCTCTCTCTGGATCTCTCTCTCTGTGGATCTCTCTCTCTCTCTGGATCTCTCTCTCTCTGGATCTCTCTCTCTCTGGATCTCTCTGTGTGTCTCTCTCTCTTTCTCTCTGTCTCTGTCTCTCTCTTTGTCTCTCTCTCTCTCTGTGTTTCTGTCTTTCTGTCTGCCTCTCTCTCTGTCTCTATCTCTCTGCCTGCCTCTCTCTCTCTCTCTCTCTCTGTCTCTCTCTCTTTGTCTTTCTCTCTCTGTGTTTCTGTGTTTCTGTCTGTCTGTCTCTCTCTGTCTCTGTCTCTCTGCGTGCCTCTCTCTCTCTCTCTCTCTCTCTCTCTCTCTCTCTGCCTGTCTGTCAGTCTCTGCCTCTGTTTCTCTGTCACTCTCTATGTCTGTCTCTCTGTCTCTCCTGTCTTTCTCTCTCTCTCTGCGTTCTGTCTCTCTGTGTCTCTCTCTGTGTCTCTCTCTGTGTTCTGTCTCTCTTTTTTCTCTCTCTCTTTCTGTCTCTCACTGCCTCTCTCTCTTTCTACATGTATATATATATATGTGTCTCTCTCTCAATTTGCCTCGGTGTCACTCTCTCCTCTCTCAGTCTCTCTCTCTCTCTCTCTCTCTCTCTCTCTCTCTCTCTCTCTCTCTCGCTCGCTCTCTCTCTCGCTCTCTCTCGCTCTCCTTCCTTTCTGTCACTGTCTCTGTCTCTCACTCTCTCTCTCTCTCTCTCTCTCTCTCTCTCTCTCTCTCTCTTCTCTCTCTCTCTCTCTCTCTCTCTCTCTCTCTCTCTCTCTCTCTCTCTCTCTCTCTCTCTCTCTCTCTCTCTCTCTCTCTCTCTCTCTCTCTCTCTCTCTCTCTCTTCTCTCTCTCTCTCTCTCTCTCTGCGCGCGTATGTGTATATATGCGTGTTTGTCTACTTGCGTGTGTGCGTGCGTGCATGTGTAGGCGGAAAGTGCTCTCGTTCTTCATTTTTTCTGTACTTTCAATGCTTGCCTTTTATTTTTCAGTCATTTCCATCTCATTCGACGATTTAATTTGATTCTATTAACTTCTTTGATTCTTGTGGAGCTCATACGGGACACTATACACCAATGTCCATTTGACTTTGGTTTTGTTTTCTTCATCAGTCCCGCCTGTGCCTGCTTGTTGTGCTGAGCTGCATCATTCAATCCACCTATTGCCTGCCCTCTTTGCAACTCTGGAAACGAACACATAGACACTCTCTCAACAGACAGTCGTCATCAGCATAACTGCGGGGGAAAAGCGTTGTTTCGTTAGTTTTCATGGGTCGGCCCCCCCCCCCCCCCAATTTCGTGATGATAATAAGCACTTTCCCTCAAGCAATGTGCCGAGACTAATCCTGGAGCATTCAGTAATTTTTCCCTCATTTCCCCTGCAGCTGTGCAGATAGTGCTGCAACACGCGAGTTTTTATCTTTGTGTAGACGAAAAGCATCATGCAGCCAATTCACAAGCGTTCCTTGATGTGTATCATCACCATGTACCCGTGTATGCTTACCCTTCATGTGTCTTCGTGTGTTGCATACTGACCCTTCATGTGTCTTCGTGTGTTGCATACTGACCCTTTCATGTGTCTTCGTGTGCTGCATACTGACCCTTCATGTGTCTTCGTGTGTTGCATACTGACCCTTCATGTGTCTTCGTGTGTTGCATACTGACCCTTCATGTGTCTTCGTGTGTTGCATACTGACCCTTCATGTGTCTTCGTGTGTTGCAGGGACGAATGGGAATGCCCGGAACTCTGGGCAAACGTGGAGAGAAGGGAGACCAGGTCAGTTCCTGCATACAGCTTTTCTGCCTTCGTGGGATCAAGGGCTGAAACTGGGCTTGAACAAGCGGCCCTGTGATCAGGTTGTAAAATGTAAAGCGGGTTGAGACCTGCATGATAAGGGGTAATGTATCTAGATAAAACCACACATTTGCCTTTCGCCTGTGAGGGTTGTAAAAGAACGTTGTTGCTAGATGCAGCCATGAGGAAGCATAGAGTTGAAATAATCTCCCTGTAGTGGAGATGTTGCTGTGGCCTGATTCTGTGTGTCTAATATATGTCACTGTGTTTGTCAGGTGCCGGTGAAAAATTGATGTGTGTAATATTCATCATACTGGATCAATGCCTCTCACATCTGATACCTTTTTGATGGTGTTTGATTCAGATTTGCAGATCTGGGATCGACACTGCTGTAATTTGTTTTTCGAAACATGACACACAGAAGTACTAGTGTCTGTGAACGATTACGTGACAAGTTTTGAATAGGCGTAATGACTGAATTTCAACGCAAAATATCATTTTTGCCACATTAGGTAGTCCATTCCTTCATACTTATTTACAAAACATTTTTCTGTAATTGTCCTCGTTGGAATGTCATAAAGTATGTATTATGTCCATGTTTCAGGGCCGTGAAGGTGAATCCGGAAGTTCCGGCCCCCCTGGTCCTCCAGGAGGCCCCGTAAGTAGCATAAGAACAACAGTTTCTTTCCTGTCACAGACCAATCAACCAACGTACACACACCTTCAACACACAAGCGCATGCGTGCACACGAGCGCATACACACACATACAAACACACACACACACATGCACCTACACTCTCACACAAATATTCTCTCAACCACTAGTATGCAACCAACAGCACACACACTCACATACACACACATAAACGCACATGCACCCACACACACAGACGCACACATACATCACACACAAACACACACACACACACACGCGCCTAAACATACATACACAATCATAGACGATACGTAAACACTCTCAATCTCTTTCCTCATCTCCACTCACACCATACCCCCACCTACCCCCACCAATCAACGCACACAAACACACACAGCAAAACAAACCACTAATAATTATATGCACAAACACAACACACAACATTCAAGAAGCACAAACGTGCCCCTACCCCCACATTCACCCCCGTAAACACACAGGAAGAGAGCGATCTCACTTATAGGCACTCACGAATGCACGAAAGCAACAGAACACGCACGCACGCACGCACGCACGCACACACACACACACACACATGCACACACATTCACAAACATACACACACACGCGCGCGCTGTAGCTTTAACCTGTAAATAATGAGTATTTTCCCCCCTGTGCTTTTGAATCGGTCCTTTTTCCTATTATTAAAAAGGAAAATCCATCGTGTTTAGTTATTGGTTAATGCATCGTTGCATTGTCTTCTTTTACTAGCCTTGTCAAACTATGGCAAAGTCTTCTCAAATAGCGACGAAATATTATTACTATGAAGTCAGCTCAAAAATGTTATGCAACAAGAATGAGATGTTTCTGTCGTGTTATCATGTTTATCACTTGGTTTCGCCTGCGAGTTTATCACTTGGTTTTGTCTACGCATTATGCGCGCATGCGCCAGGAAATTGTCGGGCGCCATATGTCGAGTCCTACGCACGCGGAATTAAACTGTAAGAAGAAGTAGTAAATTCTCAAAGTTGAAATACTAACAAGCCTCCAGTCTTTATTGATTGAAGAAGTACAACGCTCGGAACACAACATGGTGGCAGCGGTAAACGCAACAGCGGTGAACTGTGAACTGTACGCGTGCTGAACGAACTGAGATCCTAATCTCGCTGCAGAATTTTCTAGAACCGTTTTCACGTGGTACTGGTCTAAGAAGAAACAGTGAAGATGGGTCCGTTCAAGCCTCCGGAAAACTTCGACTTCAGCAATCCTACAGCATGGCCCGAGTGGAAGCAACGTTTCCAGCGATTCTTCACGGCTTCAAAGCTGCACAAAGAAGACGCGGAAATCCAGATAAGTACTCTTATCTACGTTATGGGTGCAGAGGCAGAGAAGATTCTGACGTCTTTTCAACTGTCGGAAGAAGAAGGAAAAGTCTACGCGACTATTCTGGAGAAATTTGATGGCTACTTCATTCCGCGAGTAAATGTCATTCATGAAAGAGCCAGGTTCCACTCATGCAACCAGAAGCAGGGGGAAACCATAGAAGCCTACGTGAGAGAATTGTACGATCTGGCAAATCTAGCACAGATACAGAACAAAGACGAAGCACTCCGAGATCGTCTTGTCCTTGGAGTTCTTGATCGCGAGCTCTCAGAAAAGCTCCAACTGACACCGACACTGACACTTCAAGATGCCATCACTGCAGCACGACAATATGAACAAGTAAAGACACAGCTAACAGAGCAACGCCAGACGATCGATGCAGTCCACAGCGGCAGAGGGGCCAGTGGGGGCCATCACAGAGGCGGTAGGCGCAGCGGTTACAACAGTAATCGAGGTGACAGATCCGGCAGTCATCATCCACAGAGCGGCGGCTCTGACCATAGGGGCGGCGGTCAGCAGAACCAGCATACCAGTGGCAGTCCACGCGGCCGTGGAAATCACTTCTCGCAGAGAGGGAGAGGAGGTTACTCATCATCATGCTCAAGATGTGGTCGTCACCATAGCAACACAGAGATCTGTCCTGCACAGGGAAAAAGGTGCAGAAATTGTTCAAAGCCAAACCACTTCGCAGCAGTATGTAGAAGCAAATCGTCCGCAACTGCAAGCACTGTCAAGAGAAACAGGCTACTCAGCGAAAAGAACCACTCATCACAACAGAACTACCAGATAGGCCATTCCAGAAGTGTGCAGCTGATCTTTGTGAACTCAAGGGAAAGCAGTACCTTGTACTGATAGACTACTTCTCAAGATACCTCGAGATAGCCTACCTCAGAAACATCACCTCTTCAGAAGTCATCGGACGGATGTCCAACATGTTTGCTCGTCACGGGATTCCAGAAACACTCATTACTGACAATGGCCGTCAGTTCACATCATCAGAGTTCAAGCAGTTTTCACAGCGTTGGGGCTTTGAACACATCCCCGCACTACCCGCAAGCAAACGGCGAAGCTGAGAGAGCTGTACAAGAAGCCAAGAAGATTCTGGGCCAGAAGGAGCCAATGATAGCACTACTTGCCCACAGAGCCACTCCTATCGCAGCGACAGGCAAGAGTCCAGCCGAGCTAGCATTCGGCCGAAAGCTTCATACAACACTCCCAACCCTGCCTGAAAACCTTGCGCCAAGTTATGAAAGGAAGTCTGTGGCTGACAAGGATAGAGAACACAAAGCAGCATACAAGAAAGTATTTGATAGACACCACGGAGTCCGTCCACTGGGAGAACTTTCGCCAGGTGACCCAGTTCTCCAGAAGCTGGACAACGAGAAGAAGTGGGGAAGTCCAGCCATCGTCCAACAGCAGTGTGCACCAAGATCCTATGTGGTACAAACGCCTAACGGCAAGAACTTCCGGCGAAATCGTCGTCATCTCAGGCTGTTCCACAGTCCTCAGCCTGAGCGGTCCCGTCCTAACCCCAGCACGGTCCACAAGCGCCTGTCCCTGTCCAGTCACGCTATCCCTGTCCCTATATCCAGAGACCAGCATGGAGATTGTGGCAGTCCCAGCTACAATGCAGCACGTCCCAGCTGCAACGACTCTGACAGTCACAATTCAGAGTCAGGTACCAGTCCGAGCAAGGGCAAGTCCATCGTCCAAGTCGGTCAACGCCCGCCAGATGTCAACAGTTCCGACACTGCCAGTGGTGGTCTACCTCCAGTCCGACCTCCCGAGGGCAACAGCAGTCCAGCCGTGACGATGACCCACAGCGGCCGCATTGTTACCAGACCAATCCGCTTCCAGGATAACTAACAATTTTTTAACATTGTTGGAATGCAGGACACATTGATCTGAACTTTTAACTTTTAAAGTGAATTTATCTCCCTTCTCGGTTATCACAGACTCTAATGAATAACTAGCCACTGGGCTGATTTTTGCAAAATCTCAAAGAGGGGAAGATGTCGTGTTATCATGTTTATCACTTGGTTTCGCCTGCGAGTTTATCACTTGGTTTTGTCTACGCATTATGCGCGCATGCGCCAGGAAATTGTCGGGCGCCATATGTCGAGTCCTACGCACGCGGAATTAAACTGTAAGAAGAAGTAGTAAATTCTCAAAGTTGAAATACTAACAAGCCTCCAGTCTTTATTGATTGAAGAAGTACAACGCTCGGAACACAACAGTTTCCTTGTTTTTATAACTGTGTATCTGTTTACCAGGGTTACCGTGGTCCTCCCGGTCCAGTGGGAAACCCCGGAATGGAGGGAGACAAGGTGAGTACTGTGACGTCAGAAACGTATCTTGAAGCGGTTCACCTGAAGGAGTAAAACGAGTAACTGTTAGGGGAAGACAGAGGTGAGACGCAAGGAGACAATTGATTGACAGTGTAAACTCATGATGTAACAATTTGCGTGGAAGACGCTTCATCATGAGTAAGGCTCACGCCAAAATATTTTCAAACATGACTATTTTTCTTCGTTTTTTTAACGACCGAAGAATTTCATATTTCATTTGCACGGCTTGATTGAAGTGTTAAAAAGGCATGCCCGAATTGATCTTTAATAGTTTAATGATGAATTTTTCTTCGAAACGGTGAGGGTCGATTCTCTTCACCGAAATGTCTTGGGGCCAAAAATATTTTGCACTTTGGTCACTCTATGGGCATGTTATGTGTTGTCAGTGCCGTTCATATTTTTCTAGAATGCATTGAGGTAGAATATAATGTGCACTTTGGTCTCTATAAGAAAATGTTACATGCTTTCAGTGCCATCCATATTTTACCGGGTTGTCTCGAAGCAAAAGTTGTGTGCACATTGGTTCCTTAAAGAAAATGTTATGTTCATTCAGTGCCATCCATTTTTTTACCGACTAGTCTTGAAGCAAAAATGGTGTGCACTTTGGTCTTTTTAAGGAATATAAAATGTTTTCGGTGTCAACCATAATTTACTAAATTTTCTTGAAGCAAAATTAGTTGCACTTTGGTGTCCCTACGGGAATGTTGCGTGCCTCCGATGTCGTTCATGTTGATCCCTTTAACCGACT
>JAWQFJ010002515.1:148595-153595 GCA_034096865.1 Theodoxus fluviatilis | reverse complement strand
TAATAAATTTTAGAAGTGACACACGTTGAATGCAAACGTAGCAGTGATATGCAACAGACCAATGTTTCTTGAGCTTATTATTGTTTGTTATACATTTTATATTTTAGATAGGAGAACATGTGTGCTACCACTGAGAAGTTGATGTCGTGAAACGAAAGAAAGTTCATATAATAAAACAAACCACAACCGATTTGTGCTTGTAGTAACTCATTATCGCCTAGTGCATTCGACAAATAAGTGTTCGCTTATGAGCAGATGGAAATACCAGTATGGAAACATTCGCGAGCGTGCGTATATACATATATATATATATATATATATATATATATATATATATATATATATATATATATATGTATCGTGGGTGTGTGTGTTTGTGTTTATGTGTGTGTGCATATATATATATATATATATATATATATATATATATATAGATATATATATATATATATATATAATATATATATATATATATATATGTGTGTGTGTGTGTGTGTGTGTGTCTGTGTGTGTGAGTGTGTATTTGTGTGTGTGTGTGTGTCCCCGCCTATGATCCAACATTTCTCCTGTCTGTCCCACGCAGGGTTTCGGCTCTGTATGTTAAACTGTATGTGTGTATATATATATATATATGTGTGTGTGTGTGTATGTATATGTGTGTATGTCTGTACGTGTGTGTGTCTGTTTGTGTGTGTCTGTATGTGTGTGTCTGTATGCGTGTGTATGTGTGCGTGTGCTTGCATGCGTGCGTGCGTGTACATGCCAATACGTGTCCCTACATTCATGTATCGATGCATGCATGCATGCATGCACATTTTTCTCACCTCTGCCTGTGCCACGCCAGGGATCCGAGGGGCCGAGAGGACTGCCCGGCCCCACGGGACTGCCCGGACTGCAGGGACTGCCCGGACCCCCGGGACCCAAGGGCGAGGGCGGAGACACTGGCCCTAAGGTAGGAGGTTTGATCCTCAGCACCTACCTACCTTCCAAAATGGCAGAAAAACGTTAAATAATGTAAACTTTCTGCTTTTGATTGATTCTTTGTAAACTTTCCTCATCTGTCTTGTTGATGTTGTTATAGTTGTTTTTGTTGCTGTTGTTGTTTTCATTGCAGTTTCTGTGAGCACCCCTCCAAATCGGTTGTTCGATGTGTGATGGTTAGCTCCATCGTAAATTCCTTGTCTTCTGTTGGCCATCTCACTTCTCCACCTTTTTCCTTTTCCTGTAGTACCTCTCCCTGGCCTCACTGCATTCGTAGCCATCTGTCTGTTTTTGCTTCTCGTGTCTGTGCGCTGGTCCTGCGTGTGTTGTGTGTTCCTGCCTGTGTACTGTGTCGTGTGTGTGTGTGTTTCTTTTGCTCTGCATATGTGTACTATGATGATTGTCATGTTTATCTCTGTGCTAATATTGAAGTGTGTGGTGGGTGTATACGTGCGATATCGCCGTCTGTTTGTTTCTGTCCCCCGTGTGTACTCGTATGTGTGTTGTGTTCTTTTTCCTCTCGATCTTTTCTTTCTTTCCCGTCTGCCCCCCGGCCCCCCCCCTCCCGCTCTCTCTCCTCCTTCTCTCTCTTCCTACTTCTCACTCCCTTCGCGGACCTCGATCCTCCTCTCTCTCCTGCCGTCGTCTCTCTCTCTCTTCTCTTTCTCTCCCCCTTACCTCATCTCCTCTCTCTCTTTCTCTCTCCCTCCTCTCCTTCTCTTCTCTCTCGTCCTCTCGTCTCCTCACGACTCCCCCTTTCGCATCTCTCTTCTCTCTCTCTCTCTGTGACTCTCTGGTTGCACTCGTCGTGTGCGGACGTGTTAGGCTGAGCTCCGCAGTTTTGGACTGTTGTCTCGAGACAGTGTCTCCCAGTGAAGTGTTTCAGCGGTCAAGGTGATGTGAAAAGCTTTCTTTGATTGTAACATTGGGGGTGAGTCTGTTGTTGACGTCTTTCCTGAGTAATTAAGTGACTTTTTTTGGATGTGAGATACAGTTGTGCTGAACTGAGTGAACAGTGTTCGCGTCAACCATGGGTGTTGATGCTGAGACCTATCGACGCCGAATCGGTGTGTTTGCTGCTTGCGGGAAGTCGCGTCAACGTCGCAAGGTATGTGCAGCGTACAACCCTGAGTCTGATTGGGATTTCTGGACTGACTTTTCCGCCCGTCTTATGATCTGCACTGTTGGACTCTGCATGATGTATGGGTACGCCATGTTGGGACAGGCTCTATGCCTTTCGAACTGTGTTTCGACTTTGGTGTTGGCGGTGTATGACGGAAACATGCACGCTAATGCGTCGCATGAGGCTACTCTCCAGGCGATCACCTCAATGTACACCTTCGATCGATCTGGAATTTTGCTTTTGAGCAATGACATCGAGCGCCAACCCGGGCCTGTTGAAGCAGACGAGGTACAGAGAATCGTTGATGGGGCTGTGAAAGCTATTGTGGAACAGATGTCTGGCATAGCTACAGAAGTGAGAAATATGCAGGTCAAGCTGACTGATATTAGTGACAGAATAGGAAACATAGAGAGGGAAATAGGAAAAGTTCAGGACCAAGTCAAAGATCAGGAAGAAGAAATTGACCTCATAGTGAATGAACTGAAAAGAACGAATGAAGCGCTTCGTGAGGTCGAATGCAGAGTGGAAGATCGTGACATTCGTGACCGCCGTGACAACATCCTACTTTACGGCGTACCGGAGGAAGAGGGCGGGAAGCACGAGGACTGCGAAGCTACATTCACGGAGGTCGTGAATTCTGTGCTGTCTACGCCAATAGCCGTGACCGACATCGTGCGGGCGCATAGGTTGGGCAGACGTACACCTGACAAGACCAGACCACTCATCGCTCGCGTGCTTCGATCTGTGACGAAGATAGAGATCTTGCAGAAGCGCAACGAACTCCGAGAGAGGAAGATTGGAGTATCTGGCGACCTTACACCGAGACAACGCCAGGAGATGCAGCAGGCGAGGGAGAAGGGACTTTTCGCCTTTTTTAAGGGTGGCGTCCTCCACACTGAGGCACGACGGCAACCGAGGATGGACAGGACGGACAGACCGCACACCCGTTCCTACGCCAGAGCCGCAGCCAGCGACCACACTGCCAGATAGGAAGCAGGCCGAAGCCCAGCCAACTGCCCTGAGGTCTGTGCCGAGTCTGTCTCTGGTTCCAATTCCTTTTTTTTCTTATCATGGAACGTAGATGGATTATGGTCCAAATTTGATGATCCGGACTTTTTCAGAAATTTGGAGAAGTTTTCTTTTGTTTGTCTCTGCGAAACGTTCGCCCAGTATTTTGATCCTGCTTTGTGTTTAGCGTCTTTCGATGCGTACATTGCCCCTGCAAAAAAATTGTCAGCTCGAGGAAGGCCCTCAGGAGGGGTTCTTTGTTTAGTGAAGAAAAAGCTGCGAAAGTATATTAGCCAAATACATTGTTCTTTTGACAACATCGTGGTTTTTAAAATGCAAAGGTCACTGTTCCGTATGGATAAGGATATCTTGGTTTTTTGTACGTATGTACCACCCTCTGGCTCCCCATACTATGAAACTGCGGACGATTCGAATGGTATACGACTACTAGAGAAATGCGTGCTAGATATCTGTAGTAAGCACGAAGATTGTGCACTTTTGCTGTGTGGAGACTTTAACGCTAGAACTGCGAATTTTAACACAATTGACTGTGAAAACATTTTCGATGTTAGAACAGATATTCTGGCGGAGACGCGATCTTCCAGTGACAACGTCGTTAACGGATATGGTCATTCTTTGCTGTCCTTCTGTAATGCCTTTGGTTTGTCAATTTTGAATGGCTCGGTAGACGGACCACTATCGGGTATGTTTACATTTGTCTCATCGAGCGGAAGCAGTGTTATAGACTACTTCATAGTCTCTAGGGATTTACACAAACTGTGTCGGTCTTTAAATATTGTAGAGACTGTTGTCTCTCCCCATATGTGCTTAGAATTGTGTTTGTGCGCCTGTATATCCAGCCCCTGTAATGAAAATCCTGCATTGTCATACAGTTGGATTGCCTGGGATGAAGTTTTTGTAGATGAATATGTGGAAAATTATGATAGGATTATGAGAGATGACAAAGTTGATGAGTACATGTTGGGTCCATCAATTAATGTGGATGTTGCGACAGATACTTTGACCTCATGCTATGTACAGGCGGCAGATTTTATGCGGAAAACTGTAAACAGACAAAGGAGAAATTGTAACTCGGAATTGCGGTGGTTTGACAAAGAGTGCCATATAGCTAGGAAAAAGAGCAGAAAATTGTTGCGGAGATACTTACATTCTCGACAGACTGAAGATAGATTTCGGTATTTGAAAAGCAGGCAGGAGTACAAAATTTTAGTTAAGACAAAGAAGCAAGTATTTGCAGATTTCTTGAGTTCCTTTTTAAACAATAATATCAATGATAGTGTCAATTTTTGGAAAGCATGTAGACGAATATCATGTAAGACATACGTGGAGAATAACATATCGATGGAAGCATGGCACACACATTTTGCTAATTTATTTGCAGTTCAGTGTGCTTCCAGAACCGACTTTGTACATCAATATCCAATTCCTGTGCTTGATGATTATTGCATGCTTAATGCTCCTATAACTACCAGTGAAATCACTAATGCGTTGGCTCAATTAAAAACTGGTAAAGCGTGCGGCCCAGACGAAATTATCGGTGACATGCTGAAGTCCACAAAAAATTCCTGCTTGACTCACTTGTTACGACTCTTTAATGAAATTTTTGATAAAGGGGTCTTCCCCATATCCTGGTCCAAATCATTTATTGTACCATTATTCAAATGTGGTGACAAAGAGTCACCTGACAATTATCGTGGCATTGCATTGACCAGTGTTTTTGGTAAGGTGTTTGCTCATATATTGAATGGCAGATTACAAAACTGGGCAGATGAACATGGACTGTTGCGAGAAGAACAGGCGGGCTTTAGGAAGGGATATTCCACTGTGGACAGCATGTTTGTTTTGTGTAACATCATTAAGAAGCGTC
>JAWQFJ010002515.1:136095-143595 GCA_034096865.1 Theodoxus fluviatilis | reverse complement strand
TATGAGAACCAAGGACCCTCTTCCATGTGCCGGGCTATGAACGATAGTTTGAATAAAGCTAAGGCTTTCAAATCCAGGCATACTTGCCACAGCACTTTGGTACGCAACATCTGATTGGTTGATATGCCTCTACGCCTGACTGCGCTAGAGCCCGATTTTTGTATCAGCCGATATCGTAAGGTATGAATTGGTAGTTAATCCGAGTGGAAAATTTCTCAAGCACATGTACATGCACATAATATTTTATTGATCAAATTATCATATCACACCCAATTGTGAGTGTGAGTCTGCACGTGAACCAAATACGTCACCGCAGTGGCTTTTAGTATGGCTGTCGAGACGCAGGCCATCCGTCCCTTCAAGAGGAGACAGATTCCCATTCCTGTAAGACGCCACCCGGCAGCATGCCATGCTGATTCGGGCCGCCTATGCTTGAGCTACTTGACTATGCCTCGAAGACTCTATGGTGACGGATTTAGGCTGGAGAGGTGGGAGGTTGGAGGTGCGGGTGGGGGTAACATCCAGAGGCAGCAGCCGCATGAGATTCTCGTTACAGTCAGTGTACACGAAAACTCCTTGTTTTATTTCCACAGGGACTCTTCGGAATGGTCGGACCTCCTGGAGATGCCGGAGAGCCTGGTCCCAAGGTGAGTCGTGTTGTTGTTTCCGTGGATTCTGCAGAGTTTGAAGGAGGTCACCCAGACTGAGGCATGGTGATTTAGAGAGCAAGTCAGAAACTTTGAACTCTCAATATGTTCGTGTTTACAGTATATATTCATAGAGACTCACAGGCTTGCAGCAGATAAAATTATCCAGAGAATGACCACAGGAAACGTATGTCCCAGATGCAGAACATTTTCAGAATTGCTTGCACAGCACTGCACCAAAACATTCGGCATTATACTACATGTTGAGCTTCCAAGCTACAGGTTTTCTACAGTGACACAGAGTGTTAGAAGCTGAAAATGTTATCATAGGAAAGTTAATTAAATGAGAGCACATTCTACCATTGGAGCACTCCTATCAAATTCCTGTCGTAATCTTTCAGAGATTTCCAGTTTGTTATTTCCTGGTTTTTTTGTTTGAGGGGGGGCACTTTTATCTAAATGCTGCTATAGGGTTTTAGAAACTTCCATTTTTATGTCACTTAGGCATTTCTATCAAAATGCTGTTGTGGTATTTTAGAGATCTTCGTTTTTTATTGTCTGAGAACTCCTATCAAAATTCTCCAATGATCTTTCATATATTGTTTTTAATCTTTGGGCATTTCTACCAAATCCTGTTATATTCTGTCAGAGATTTCCTCTTTGCGTATCCATTGGACACTTCTATCACAATTTTGCTTTGGTCTTTGAGAGATCTCCGTTTGTGTATCGGTTTAGTATTTCAATAAAGAACCTGTCAGTATCTTCTTTACATTTATCAGTTGGCTGCCAGAGAGTATCCAACATGCGCTTGCAAAATGACGTGTATCATTTATTTAAAGGGAACAGCCGAGTGCCATTAATTGTTTTCACTAATTGGATTTTTGATGAACTTATAATGATCAAAATTTCAAGATATCCAACATATGGATATAGACGACGAGCGATACCCAGTTAAATTCAACTGGTGCGTATTCTCGCCTGGCAGTGAGTGGCTTGGGAGATGCCATAGGCCAGGACCCGTGCTTCTTTCCCATGTGCTGAACGCAACATTTCGGGTCAGATGTCCCAAAGTCAACTGTCAGATAAACGCAGTCTTGAGTTCTACTCGTTGTCGTCGTCGTTATTGTCGTCGTTTTCATTCTCGTTGTCGTCGTCATCGTCATTGTCGTCATCTTACTCGTCGTCGTTTGCAGTGGTAGTCATTTGTTGGTCAATATTGTTGACGTTCCCTCTGTCGGTTGGGGGAGAGAACAGACCTACCGCGCCTCCCTACGCGACTGGCATAAGGCGAATAATTTGGGAATTCAATCCTTGACTTAATCTCATGATAAAACTAGTTCTAGTAACTCTGTGATTAATGGCCGTTCATAACTTGACTCTGTGATTAATGGCCGTTCATAACTTGACTCTGTGATTAATGGCCGTTCATAACATGACTCTGTGATTAATGGCCGTTCGTAACATGACTCTGTGATTAATGGCCGTTCGTATCATGACTCTGTGATTAATGGCCGTTCATAACATGACTGTGATTAATGGCCGTTCATAACATGACTCTGTGATTAATGGTCGTTCATAACATGACTGTGATTAATGGCCGTTCATAACATGACTCTGTGATTAATGGCCGTTCATAACTTGACTCTGTGATTAATGGCCGTTCATAACTTGACTCTGTGATTAATGGCCGTTCATAACATGACTCTGTGATTAATGGCCGTTCGTAACATGACTCTGTGATTAATGGCCGTTCGTATCATGACTCTGTGATTAATGGCCGTTCATAACATGACTCTGTGATTAATGGCCGTTCATAACATGACTCTGTGATTAATGGCCGTTCATAACATGACTGTGATTAATGGCCGTTCATAACATGACTCTGTGATTAATGGTCGTTCATAACATGACTGTGATTAATGGCCGTTCATAACATGACTCTGTGATTAATGGCCGTTCATAACATACAAAGGCTGATAGGCCGTAGGACTTCTTCATTTCATTTAAACATTCATTCGTTCATCCGTTCATTCATTCGTTTGTTCATCCATTCATTCATTCGTTTATTCATTCATTCATTCATTGATGACATTTTGTAATGTGCTGCTTACTGTTGTTCTAGGGCGAGCCAGGAATTCCAGCCAGCGATGGAGAACCAGGACCACCCGGACCTATTGTGAGTTCCGCCATCTCTTCTTTCTCTCCTTCTTCTGTTCTCTCACTCCTTCTCTTCTTTCTCTCCTCCACCTCTTCTTCCTCTCCTCCATTTCTTCTTCCTCTCATTCAACTCATATCCCTCTCCGTCACCTCTTCTTCCGCTCCCTCACCTCTTCTTCCTCTCCTTAACCTCTTCTTCATCTCCTTCACCTCTTCCTCAACTCCTGCACCTCTTCCTCAACTCATGCATCTCTTTTTCCACTCATTCACTTCGTCTTCCTCTCCTTCACTTCTTCTTCCACTCATTCGCCTCTTCTCCCACTCCTCTACATCTTCTTCCTTTCCTTCACCTCTTCATCCTCTTCTTCACCTCTTCTTCCTCTCCTTCCCCTCTTCTTCCTCCCCTTCACCTCTTCTTCCTCTCCTCTTCTTCTTCCTCTCCTTCACCTCTTCTTCCTCCTCTTCACCTCTTCTTTCTCTCCTCCTCTTCTTCTTTCTCTCCTCCTCTTCTTCCTCTCCTTCCCCTCTTATTCCTCCCCTTCACCTCTTCTTCCTCTCCTCTTCTTCTTCTCTCCTTCACCTCCTCTTCCTCCCCTTCACCTCTTCTTTCTCTCCTCCTCTTCTTCTTTCTCTCCTCTTCTTCTTCCTCTCCTTCACCTCTTCTTCCTCTCCTTCACCTCTTCTTCCACTCAGTCACCTCTCATTCCTCTCGTCCACCTCTTCTTCATCTCCTTCACATCTACTTCCTCTCCTACACCTCTTCTTCCTCTCCTTCACCTCTTCTATCTCTCCTTCCCCTCTTCTTTCTCTCCTTCACCAAGCATTTGGTTCTGTGTAACATGCTTTGCTACATGCAGTATCGTGAAAGAGAGTGACTTCCGCTATTCATTCCTCAATCCGTTATATGTAAACACACACACACACACATATACACACACACACAGGCACAGACACACTTGATATCGATCTTCTTTTCACTACTAAAGATATACGGTCATGTGAATCTTTTTGGCCATGGTGGATAGTTAAAAAGAATTTTAGTTCAAACAAATAACTGCTTATGTGTTCTCAGTTTGTAACACGTGTGTCTGTTCAGCATTAGATCAATGCACGTGAATATGATGTCTAAAGATAAACATACATGCATGCATTAACTTCTGTGTAAACATGAAATGATCTCATACTAGCTGAGTGACGTGTCTTCATGTGACTTGCAGGGACCTCCAGGACCTCAGGGAGAGCCAGGCCTTCCGGGTCCGCCAGGCAAGCAGGTATGTTGACTTCACACGTCTTCAGAGGTCTTCTTGTGTCTTTGGGGACTTCTAGTGCCTTTATCGATCTTCATTTGTCTCTGTTGACTCAATATGACACCATAGATCTTTATTTGCTCCTTTGACTTCATGTGTCTCCAGTAGTCTTCTTGTGCCTCTGATGACTGCAAGTGCTTTTATCGATATTCATTTGTCTCTGTTGACTCAATATGACACCATAGATCTTTATTTGCTCCTTTGACTTCATGTGTCTCCAGTAGTCTTCTTGTGCCTCTGATGACTTCAATTGTCTTTATCGATCTTCATTTGTCTCTGTTGACTCAACGTGACATCATAGATCTTCGCGTGCTCCGTTGACTTAATGTGCCTCCAGTAGTCCTCTTGCATCGCAAATTACTTCACTTCCCTTTATTGTCTTTTATTCGTTTCGTTCGATTCAACATGTCCTCGTGTATCTTCATGAGTCCAATATCAAGATAAATGCCAGTGGAGTTTGATCTCGTGTATCTTCATGAGTCCAATATCAAGATAAATGCCAGTGGAGATTGATCTCGTGTATCTTCATGAGTCCAATATCAAGATAAATGCCAGTGGAGTTTGATCTCGTGTATCTTCATGAGTCCAATATCAAGATAAATGCCAGTGAAGATTGATACAGAGTAAAGCAGCGTGATATCAAGATACGACTGAATGTTTGCTCTTGATAAACCTCGTTGTTATCCGAAGAGGTCTGCTTCCACCCCTGCATCTCCATTCGAGCTCTAGCTCACTGTCCAGAGGGCTCGTCTGCAGTCGCGAGCAGCTAGCGCCAGCGAGGTTCGAAGCTACAAGGATTCCAGAGTTGCATTTTCGAGCAAGGCAGACTTGTCTACGCCCCCCCCCCCCCTCCCCTGTTGGCGAATTTGTCCCCCCAAATCTTTAAAAGGACGAAATTGTCCCTTTAATCTGCTTTTCTATTAAACTTCCTTCCAACCAAGATCAGGAATGGCAGTTGACAGGCAGTGCACCATCAAAGACTCAAGACTTCCAGAGTGCTTATTACAGGTACACAGTACACAGTACACAGTACACACAGTACTCAGTAATTTATTGCGCCAAGTGACATCATTTAGAAAACGAGCACGAGGAAAACTAAGTGATGAAGGCTAAAAGAAACAAAACAAAAAGCCAAACACACGCATCGCTTACACACCCTAACACGCCGTTTATGCAAAAAACATGGACATTTCCCGATGTACCTCACTCACGACACACACGCAGCTGCACACAGACAAGAGATAAGACTGCACCTGAAACCAAAAGGGTTAACTGGTAAATGGGGCAATATACAATGAACAGTTAAAGTTACTATTTAAGAACTGTTGACAAAAGAGGAACAAACTAAGATGATACACCCACCCACCCACCCCCCTTTTAAGTGGCACTAAGTAATACATATGAACAGAGACAAGACCACTAAGACGTACCCCCCACCCCCCCACCCCCATCCCACCCCCGTCACCACACAAAAGAATACAATAGAACAATACAAAAACAACCCCGCAAGTGAAAGCTACAAGAAGACCAACCCTTCCCCACCCCCACCCCCTCCCCCACCCCTCCCCCCACCCCCAACCACACTCAGTAGCAGTCCATATAACCCAGAGGAAGCACAAAAGAGAAAGTGGCACTGTCATAGATGTGGAGAAGTGTGTGCGCACCGCCGACAGGATCAGCGGCGGCAAAGCTGCCTGGGGAGGTTCTGGACAGCGTTGAGCTCCGTCACCGCCGTGGGGAAGAACGAGTTCTGAAAACGGCATGTGCGCGTTTTGAGGGACCTGAAACGACGGCCAGAGGGAAGGAGCTGGAAGAGGGAACAAGCAGGGTGGGAGGGGTCCGCCACAATCTTACGGGACTTGCGCACTATGCGCTGGGCGTAGATAGAGGCTAGGGAGGGCAGATCACGGCCAATGATCCTGCCAGCAGCGTGCACGACACGCTCCAGCTTGTCTTTCTGCTGTTGAGTGGCCCCTCCGAACCACACACAGATGGAGAAGGTAAGAACACTTTCCACCACAGCACGGTAGAACTGGAGCATGATCTCCGGAGACAGTCCAAACTTCTTGAGCTGCCTCAGGAAGTACAGCCGCTGCTGGGCACTCTTATGGATGCCGTCAATGTTGTTGCCCCAACTGAGGTCGGAGGAGATGAGCGTGCCGAGGAACTTGAAACAGTCCACGATCTCAATGGCCTGGCCGCCGATCATCAGTGGAACGATAGGGGTGGGATTCTTCCTCAGGTCGACGATCATCTCCTGGGTCTTGGTGGTGTTCAGCTCAAGACTGTTCTCACCACACCACGACACCAAGCAGTCGACTTCCCGGCGGTAGTGGGATTCGTCGCTGTTGGAGATCGCACCTTCGACTGTAGTGTCGTCCGCGAACTTGATGAGCTGCACAGACTCGTGATGGGACACGCAGTCGTTCGTGTAGAGGCAGTAGAGGAGAGGGGACAGCACGCACCCCTGGGGGGCGCCAGTGTTCAGGATGAGGGTCTGGGAGGTGAGGTCGCTGATCTTAACGGCCTGGGGACGACGCAGGAGAAAGTCCAGGACCCAGTGACAGATGGAAGGAGAGAGGTCGAGGGTCAGCAGCTTGTCAAAGAGTCTCTGAGGGACGATGGTGTTAAAAGCGCTGCTGTAGTCCACAAAGAGGAGTCGGGCATAGTTGTTGGGCGACTCGAGATGCTGGAGGACGAAGTGGATGGCCAGCGCGACGGCGTCGTCGACAGACCGATTGGTCCGGTATGCAAACTGCCGCGAGTCCATCCTGTCGGTGGTGACGGACTGGATATGCTTGAGGACTAGTCGCTCGAAGACCTTCATCACCACCGAAGTCAGGGCGACCGGGCGGTAGTCGTTGAGGGACGCCACCATTGCCTTCTTGGGGACGGGAATGATGGTGGAGCGTTTGAAGCCAGAGGGGACGACAGACTGTTCAAGGGAGGAGTTGAAGATCTGCGTGAAGACCGGGGCAAGCTGCTCGGAGCAGTGTTTGATCGTTGAGGAGGACACTCCGTCGGGACCAGCCGCCTTCCTGCTGTTCTGTTTCTTGAACAGTTTCCTCACCGCCGACTCCTCTACAATGAAGGGAGGGGGGAGAGGGGAGGCGGGGTCAGGGGGCGTGACCGTGACAGGAGCAGTGTTCTTGCGATCAAAACGAGCATAGAACTCGTTGAGCTTGTCGGGTAGCTGCTTGTCACTGGCGTCAGCGCAAGTGCCCTTCTTCTTGAAGTTGGTGACGGACTGCAGGCCCTGCCACACCGCTCGCGCGTTGCCTGACTGGAACTGAGCCTCCAGCTTCTGTCTGTAGTTCCACTTGGCCTTGCGGATCGCCTTCTCGAGGTCGTACTTGGCGCGCTTGTAGGCCGCCACGTCACCGCTGCTG
>JAWQFJ010002515.1:130913-136085 GCA_034096865.1 Theodoxus fluviatilis | reverse complement strand
TAAGCCCGGCTTTGTCGCGTCCTCACTGATGGTTTCGTTTCCAACATTACCTAGCCACATCTACAAAGCTCACACTTCCAACATCACCTAGCCACATCTACAAAGCTCACACTTCCAACATCACCTAGCCACATCTACAAAGCTCACACTTCCAACATCACCTAGCCACATCTACAAAGCTCACACTTCCAACATCACCTAGCCACATCTACAAAGCTCACACTTCCAACATCACCTAGCCACATCTACAAAGCTCACACTTCCAACATCACCTAGCCACATCTACAAAGCTCACACTTCCAACATCACCTAGCCACTCTACAAAGCTCACACTTCCAACATCACCTAGCCACATCTACAAAGCTCACACTTCCAACATCACCTAGCCACATCTACAAAGCTCACACTTCCAACATCACCTAGCCACATCTACAAAGCTCACACTTCCAACATCACCTAGCCACATCTACAAAGCTCACACTTCCAACATCACCTAGCCACATCTACAAAGCTCACACTTCCAACATCACCTAGCCACATCTACAAAGCTCACACTTCCAACATCACCTAGCCACATCTACAAAGCTCACACTTCCAACATCACCTAGCCACATCTACAAAGCTCACACTTCCAACATCACCTAGCCACATCTACAAAGCTCACACTTCCAACATCACCTAGCCACATCTACAAAGCTCACACTTCCAACATCACCTAGCCACATCTACAAAGGCTCGAAACACTTCCACATCCGGCTAATAGGCAATGAGCACCCGGCCGGCGGAAGGCCAACGGCCCCGCATCCAACTAACAATTAACACACAAAGCACACTACGGCAGAAACAAGCTCGGATACGGGACTAAGCTTTAAACTTGACGCATCTTTACGCGTGCATTGACATTATAGAGCGGCACCAGAAGCATTTATCTGTGGCGTCTGGAGACATAAGCACTGATTACAGGCTTAGCACCTCATGACAATTTACCAGGCGCAATCTTTACAGACGGCCTAGATGCAATTCTGACAGTCGCTGGTGGACGCAACAAGGCGGGCAAAGAGTACAATCATTAGCTGTGCTCTAACATGCAGAGCACGAAAAGCAGTTATACTCCCTGCAAGGGAGCCAGTGCACCTAACTCGATACTAAGCCAAGGCGCATTCGGAGCAGCACGGCCGACAAATGTAGGCAGCACCCGACAGCCACCGTAAAGCGACGACGTCCGGTGCCCTGCCGCGCCCAGGAGACAAGACCACAAGCACGCTAGGTAGCACTGAGACACACCGACTAGCATGACCACCTTAGTGAACGCCAGCTATCTAAACAACGGCGGGGCACGCCACCCGACGGGCTCAATAACGATAATTCACACCACAGGCACATGGGCGGCAACGGAGGGGGGCAGCGCAACCGAAACGGCGACACACTAAGGGCCGGAATTATAGACAGCACGTGAGCCGGACTTCCGGCTAAACTCACCCTCGGACCTCCAAGTGAGAAGTCGGGGAATCCAAGCTTGCCCGATACGAGCGAGAGGGGGCACGATGACTAACCTTCAGGATCCTATTTATAAATAAGTGCACGATGTTAGTACATGGTCCACCTCTCTGGCGCCTGAATAAAGCCCCAGGGTCACGCATAGCCGTCAGCTAAAGCTCTCACTGATGATGCACTAGGTTGAGGTCTGCTTAGGCTAGCTCGAACGCACAACACTCTTTGTCTTCGACGTTAGAGCTGTTTTTCACGGAGGGAAAAAACCCCAAAACTATTCTGGCTTGAAAATAGAGTTCTATTAAAGTTGATGACATCTTCATTTTTACGTCCCCAGCCTTTTACTCCCCATCTCTTCCCCTCAAAAATGAATTCGTGTGTCTTCTTTTTCTGTTCCTGTGAATGTCGTCAGCTTCCAGTAAAATATTTATCACATGGCCCAGCGATTAGGGGCTAAAGTATGAAACGGTTTCAGTCCCGAACATGGGTGCCAAGTCGTTACATTTAAACCAATTGCTTTACCTTCACCTGTACTGACCTCTATCCTATGACCTTCCGTGCAGGGCGAAATGGGAATTCCCGGCATGCAAGGCACGACAGGCGAGATGGGACCCAAGGGAGACCGAGGACTGCCTGGATCCCCTGGACAGAGGGGAGCCCCTGGCCCCGTGGTAGGTGGAGAGAGAGAGAGAGAGAGAGAGAGAGAGAGAGAGAGAGAGACAGACAGACAGACAGACAGGCAGGCAGACAGACAGACAGACAGACAGACAGACAGACAGACAGACAGACAGACAGACAGACAGACAGACAGACAGACAGACTGACAGACAGACAGACAGACAGTCAGAGACAGAGAGACAGTCTGAGACAGAAAGAAAGAAAGAGAGAAAAAGAAAGAGAGAGAGAGAGAGAGAGGGAGAGAGAAAAAGAAAGACAGAGAGAGAGAGAGAAAGGGACACAAAGAGAGAGAGAGAGAGAGAGAGAGAGAGAGAGGTGGGTGGGAGTGAGGATAAAGGGGTGACGGGAGGCTGCTTTACAATAGATATTTTCACAATGCACTCACACACACACAAACACACAAACAAACACACACACACATACACACACACACACATACATAAACACACACACACACACACACACACAAACACACACACACATACACATACACACATACATAAACACACACACACACACACAAACACACACACACACACACAAACACACACACACACATACAAACACACTCACACGCACACATACATACATAAACACACACACAAACACACACACATACACACACACACATACATAAACACACACACATACACACACACACACACAAACACACACACACATACACATACACACATACATAAACACACACACACACAAACACACATACACACATACAAACACACTCACACACACACATACATACATAAACACACACACAAACGCACACACACACACGCACACACACGTCAAACTGCAACACCCGTACCAAGAGCATTCATTACATGTACATTGCGCAGCCAATCCATGGCCTTCTAATCAGCTGGAACTCCTGTCTACTGGACTTTCAGGATCTACGAATTCATAAGTTTCATTCTTCCATGAATTTCAACCAGTACATTTACAAGGCTTACTTTCGACAATCCAAGTGAATGTGACAGACTGAAAATAATTTGTCATAAAGTGTTTTATTATGTGGGATTAGTTAAAGTAATTGCATGTGATTGTGCACATCATGACTGAGCTAAGATCTACATGTATCTGTCTGGTAAAAAGCACTCGTTCTGTGTTCCAGGGTCCAGCGGGTCAAGCAGGAGCGACTGGCCCTCCAGGTCAACCCGGCCCAGTGGTAAGTTCCTTCAGAAGTGTCCTGTGTGTAAAGCGTGCTGGAATAATTTTTTTCAGAAACACGTCTTGAAGAATTGACTAGGCCTTTTTTAAATAGATACACATCTTGAAGGAATTGACTAGGCCTTCTCAGCCTGATTGACCGTTGCCTATCTGTCAGTGCCATGGCATTTCTGTCGTCAGGACACGTAGGCCTATTGATATACCGCAGACCGAGGGGATGTTGTCACAGTTTCAGCAAAGAAGTACAATTGGACGTCACAGTCTCGATATTCCGGGAGGCCTAGCGTTGAAACTGAATTTTTACCTCCGCCAAGGAGGTTATGTTTTACCCTCGGTCAGTTTCTTCGTTATTTGGCGAAATAACCCGAAAGAGTTCAACACGGATTCGGATGAAATTTGGTGGAAGGTCAAGGTTTCATCCAAGCAAGAATCCCTTAAATTTTGGAGGTTATCTTTTATGTAGTTTGGGAATTGAAACACAACGAGATATTTTATTGCACATAACAAAGTTGATGATGTCAAACTATTGATGACATATGCGTTCCGCAGTCAGAAACTTTAAGCTGGCGTAGTGTGAAAATGAACTAAACTTCTTAGCGTCAGGCTTGGCTAGCAAAACATCCTGCCTCAATTAATTATGGAGACTATGGAAGAGAACGTGTGGCTTCCATGGTAGAGGTTAACGATCTCAGAGTGCTCTCTACTTTTAAATGTCTTCGGAAAAGGCTGTCAACGGAGTTATATTCGGCACACAAGTGGGACACGCTCTTCTCAGCTGCAACAGAAGTAGTGGAGCTGCCGGATAAGTACTTACTCATGAGGAAATAGTTTTCTTTTAATTCATGATACAGGCGCTTAAATTTTACTTTCCAATGATATGTGAGTTCAGTTCAGTTCAGTTCAGTCTCTTAATCTTGAGATGGGTTGTTGAGGCACCACTGATGACTTCGGACAATCTTCCTCTATCGATCTCTATCCTCTGTGGCTCGCTGTGAGTCAGCAAAGGTCAAGCCTGTCCACTCTTTGATGTTGTCTTCCCACCTCTTTCTCTGCCTGCCTCTCCTTCTCCAACCTGGTACGGTACCTTGCAGGATGGTCTTGAAGATAGTTGAGTATTGGATGACAAATGCTGAGTTTGAGAGACACTGCAGAGATCGAAGTAGGCGTTAAAGTTGACCATTTGAAGACTATGGCTCTAGTGAATATGTTGAGCATTCATGTGCCTGCACAATTTATTTCTTGTTTGTTTTTCGGACTCTATGACACTAAAAAGAAATTTTTTAAAGCTGGCAACTATTTAGCAGCCACAAAGCAATCCAAGCTACGCAATATGAGGTTCTTTTACCGCCGTCGAGTTCTAAAGGCCTCCTCTGCACACGAGGCAACCAAAGTCTCTTGCCACGTTGCTTGCGGCCGGTTGCTTGCCATGTGCCAGGCAATGCTGGAGACTGCAGCTCGCACACGCTTCCACTGTGATTTTTCACCTCTCGCCAAGTTGCGAACACGTCGACCCGCGGACACACGGTTCTGCGTGTGACATGCATTTCGAAATTTACATTGTACGAGCTTTCACGACCTATAGATGCATTCAACATACAGTTTTTATAAATTATTGCTGTTAATGGCTTACATTTTCTTTGGATGGGGTTTCTAGTGTCCCCAAATTCACCGTTTTCTGAGCGAAGCGAAGACGTCCGCCATTAAATGTGCAATAGCCGCGAGTACACGAGAACGAGGCTCTTGGTGGATTCACAGAGAGTGGCACGCCACTGCCCCCAAAACTAGAACAGGTTTAAACTCGAGCAACTCAGTT
This sequence comes from Theodoxus fluviatilis, assembly GCA_034096865.1. Classification (NCBI taxonomy): domain Eukaryota; kingdom Metazoa; phylum Mollusca; class Gastropoda; order Cycloneritida; family Neritidae; genus Theodoxus; species Theodoxus fluviatilis. The sequence continues at coordinate 130,915 of JAWQFJ010002515.1, read as the reverse complement.
GC
>JAWQFJ010002515.1:125913-128413 GCA_034096865.1 Theodoxus fluviatilis | reverse complement strand
TTACTGAGTTGTGATGATGTAAAATCATTTGTGATGTCAACGCCTCGATCGAAGGACAGGTCTAGATTTCTTTCTTTTCTTTAACAGCAAACAGACACAGATTTGGAAAACATCAGAAAAACATGGTTGAACGTGCATACACAGCATTTTTAGTTTGAGATAGCAGAAATGCCAAATCAAATCGTTTCAAAATGTGAAAAACTCGTTTTTGACCAGGTAGACCGATCGCACCTATTTTGGACTATCTCAAAACCACGTCCAGCGACTACCGACGGATTTTCTCAGGCTGCCACATATATCATAGCTAGTGCGTGCACCTTTGGAGCAGGACTCGAGTCCAACGGCTCGAGCGCTTGCCAGCTGTTGCTTGATTAGCGGTAGTGGCGTTTGAAGTCTTGCAGATCCTAGAGTCGCATCCTTGGGCAGGTGCTTACCTCGCAATGATTCTCCCCACCCAGGAGTAAAACCGGGTACCTGTGATGGCAGCTGTGGCACATGGTTGTGTGCTTATCTCCTTTATGCGGTCATAAGCCAGCATCGGGTTGGAATACTCCCCATGGAATGGAAGTGGTGCTGATACCGGACTGTGTGCATCTTACCTGTTTGTCACTGTGTCCATCACCAGGTGCCAGTGACGGACTGTGTACATCTTACCTGTTTGTCACTGTGTCCATCACCAGGTGCCAGTGACGGACTGTGTACATCTTACCTGTTTGTCACTGTGTCCATCACCAGGTGCCAGTGACGGACTGTGTACATCTTACCTGTTTGTCACTGTGTCCATCACCAGGTGCCAGTGACGGACTGTGTACATCTTACCTGTTTGTCACTGTGTCCATCACCAGGTGCCAGTGACGGACTGTGTGCATCTTACCTGTTTGTCACTGTGTCCATCACCAGGTGCCAGTGTCGGACTGTGTGCATCTTACCTGTTTGTCAGTGTGTCCATCACCAGATGCCAGTGACGGACTGATCAAGAGTCCCAGTGACCAGGGGGTAAAGTGTAAAGCGTGTCGAGACCCAGACAAGGGTGATGAGTCTTTGTTTTCAACCACGCCTTTACCTTGACCATCTGTGATCTGGACACCAGGGACACAAAGAGTCAGGGAGAGAAGTGTAAAGCTGTTTGAGACCAAGTCGTGGGTGATACGTCGCTATATAAAACTACACCTTTATCTTACCGCCTGTGATCTGCGCTCCAGGAACACGAAGAACCTTTGGATCAGTGACCAGGGGGTAAAGTGTAAAGCGGTTTTTAACCCATACGTGGATGATACGTCGCTATATAAAACCATGTCTTTATCATACTGCCTGTGATCTGCGCTCCAGGGACACAAAGGGCCCATGGGAAACATTGGAATACTAGGAGAGGCAGGCCCCAAGGGACAGCCAGGACCGAGGGGAGAGTCTGGACCCAAAGGAGATCCTGGATTGGAGGTGAGTCCTTTAAGTGTGTGTGAGGGGTGGGTGGGTGGTGGGGGTGGGGTGAATGGATGGTGTGTCTGTGTGTGTGTGCCCGCGCGCGCGTGTGTGTGTGCGTGCGTGCATATGTATGTATGTGAGAGAGAGAAGAGAGAGAGAGAGAGAGACAGAGAGAGTGAGAGAGAGAAGAGACACAGAGAGATAAAGAGAGAGAGAGAGAGAGAGAGGTGAGAGACAGAGAGACACAGAGAAGAGAGAGAGGAGAGAGACAGAGAGAGGACAGTGAGGAGAGAAGAGAGAGAGGAGAGAGACAGAGAGAGGACAGTGAGGAGAGGAGAGAGAGAGAGAGAGAGAGAGAGAGAGAGAGAGAGAGAGAGAGTGACACCAAGAGATGGAGACTAAGAAAGAGAGACTAAGAGACAGACACTAAAAGATTGAGACTAAGAGAGAGAGAGAGAGAGAGAGAGAGAGAGAGAGAGAGAGAGAGAGAAAGAGAGAGAGAGACTAAGGGACAGACACTAAGAGATAGAGACTAAGAGAGAGAGAAAAAAAAGAGACTGACACTAAGAGATAGAGACTAAGAGAGAGAGAGAGAGAGACTAAGTGACAGACACTAAGAGATAGAGATTAAGAGAGAGAGAGAGAGAGACTAAGAGACTGACACTGAGAGATAGAAATTAAGAGAGATAGAGACTAAGAGAGATAGAGTCTAAGAGAGAGAGACTAAGAGACTGACACTAAGAGATAGACTAAGAGAGAGAGAGACTAAGAGAGATAGAGTCTAAGAGAGAGAGACTAAGAGACTGACACTAAGAGATAGAGATTAAGAGAGATAGAGACTAAGAGAGAGAGAGAGACTAAGAGAGAGACTAAGAGACTGACACTAAGATATAGAGACTAAGAGAGAGAAAGACTAAGCGACTGACACTAAGATATAGAGACTAAGAGAGAGAGAGAGACTAAGAGAGAGACTAAGAGACTGACACTAAGAGATAGAGACTAAGAGAGAGAGAGAAAAAAGAGACTGACACTAAGAGATAGAGATTAAGAGAGATAGAGACTAAGAGAGAGAGAGAGA
>JAWQFJ010002515.1:122500-125891 GCA_034096865.1 Theodoxus fluviatilis | reverse complement strand
CTAAGAGAGAGATAGAGACTAAGAGAGAGAGAGACTAAGCGACAGACACTAAGATATAGAGACTAAGAGAGAGAGAGAGACTAAGTGACAGACACTAAGATATAGAGACTAAGAGAGAGATAGAGACTAAGAGAGAGAGAGAGACTAAGCGACAGACACTAAGAGATAGAGACTAAGAGAGAGATAGAGACTAAGAGAGAGAGAGACTAAGCGACAGACACTAAGATATAGAGACTAAGAGAGAGAGAGAGACTAAGTGACAGACACTAAGATATAGAGACTAAGAGAGAGATAGAGACTAAGAGAGAGAGAGAGACTAAGCGACAGACACTAAGAGATAGAGACTAAGAGAGAGATAGAGACTAAGAGAGAGAGAGACTAAGCGACAGACACTAAGATATAGAGACTAAGAGAGAGAGAGACTAAGTGACAGACACTAAGAGATAGAGACTAAGAGATAGAGACTAAGCGACAGGCACTAAGAGATAAAGACTAAGAGAGAGAGAGAGAGAGAGAAGAGACATACACTAAGAGATAGAGACTAAGAGAGAGAGAGAGAGAGAAGAAGAAGAAGAAGAAGAAGAAGAAGAAGAAGAAGAAGAAGAGAGTGTGTGTGTTCATGCGTTTGTGTGTATGTAAGTATGCATGTTGCGTGTGTTCTTTATGTGTCTTAGTGCACATGCGTACTTGACTAAGTGTGCACTACGTGCATGTTTGCCGTTTAGCGTGTGGAATACTCTATATTGAGCATACAGTAACTCAAAGATCGAAAGACTGTCCAAAAGTCCCGAACTGAACAATAGCTGTTGACTGAACTTTGAGCATCCTTGATGTTTGTTGATGCATGTCATTCTGAAAGTGAGAACATCGTACATCCAACAAGCTCTCATTTGCAGGGACCCCCTGGAGCCCAGGGACCCTTTGGGCCCGACGGCATGCCTGGTCCACCGGTAAGGCAAATGTGCACGGCTTTTCCCCCCGCTTCTTTTCCCCTCTAACAAAGTATTATTTGTGACCCAATGATAAGGGGAATAAAGTGTTAAGCGATTTGAGCCCCTAAAATGGTTGACAGGTGGCTTTATAAAAGCTTCACATGAAATTTCATCTTCAGTGCCTAGATTCTGTGGATTTTGGCTCGTAGGAAGAAGCTTTCTGTATGGTACAAGTGGCGTTTAATCCACACCACACGGCGATGAACAGTCGTTGATTGAAAAATATGAGACATTTTTGTGATTATTTTTCGGAGAAAGTGAATGTATAATGTCTATAAAAAATATGTATGATGTCTAAAATGTGTTGTGCTGTGTGAAGAGGGAAGAAGACTGAAGACTCACCTTTTCTGACTTTGGGATCTGTGTAAATAGTCTCAAATGAAAGGACATACCTGACTGAAAGACTGTGCACCAGTCTCTGTTTTGTTAACTTTTTCTCCCTTCCCCCCAATCTCCTGCGCCTTGAGCATGCTGCCAGCATGGATATGTGCGCCATATAAGTGGACATCATCATCATCATCATCAAGAACATCAAACAAAGCCTGCAAGCGGTTATAATTATTTTTCTCTCCCGAAAAAGTAGGGTTGATATTAAATGGCTTTCATGGATAAGGTTACAGTGTGTGAGTACTCATATTTAAACTATTTTTTAATTGAAAAGTTTTGTAAATAAGTGTCATCGTTTTATTGTATAAATGTTTAATAGGTGTATCTTGGGGAGTAAACAAAGAATTTGATAAACATATTTGTGCAATTTCTTAATCCAAGTCTGCTCTTAAAACTTTGCTTCCGTTTGGAAGACGTAGCAACGTGTATACACTTCTTCAACATACATGCAGATAGATGTGCAGCCTGAGATTGATTTTAGAGACGTGACCCTCGGATTATGTTCCCAGTGTGACAATATATTGACTTCTCTGTGGCTTTTCATTTCGTGGCACTCAAGTTCCAGAGTATAAGCAGAGAGACAATGCTTCGACTGTTGCATTTGCATTTGTCAGTGATTTGCATGTTGTCATTTCGTGAGTATGCTTTGGTACAGACACTAATGTAAATCCATGATGGCTATTGATGTTTATCGAGACGTGAAGAATTATGGTTTTCAATAGACATTTCATATTTATCCGTGTAAACGCCTGTAGCTGAACTAATGTGATAATTGCTTCCTTTCGATGCAATGCTTATGGAGTGTCAGAAATACATAGTTTGAAGACGAATTGACTTTGCAACAACTCTCAAGTAGTAGTTTTATTAAAATGCAAATTCTGATCATGTTAATGAAATATATATATCCTCTTTAGTTTTGTCACAAATTTCAACTCTGGACCTAAATGAGCTATCTTATTTAGGCAGTTTTTAATGGCAAAAGCATGTCTATACTAAAATATGCCTTTATTTGCTGTGAACAAAAGTAACTGCAATATGTCTCTTTGTCTCAAGGGACCCGGTGGGCCGCCCGGACCAAAAGGAGATCCGGTAAGGCATTTGCCTCTCTCTCCCTCTCTCTGTCTCTCCCTGTTTTTTTTTCTCACTCTGTCTCTCTCACTCTCTCTCTGTCTCTGTCTCTCTCTGTCTCTCTGTCTCTCTCTCTCTCTGTCTCTCCCTGTCTCTCTCTCTCTCTCTCTCTCTCTCTGTCTCTCCCTGTTTTTTTTCTCTCACTCTGTCTCTCTCACTGTCTCTCTCTCTCTCTCTCTCTCCCTCTCTCTGTCTCTCCCTGTTTTTTTTCTCACTCTGTCTCTCTCACTGTCTCTCTCTGTCTCTGTCTCTGTCTCTTTCTCTCTCTCTCTCTCTCCCATCTCTCTCTCTCTCTGTCTCTCCCTGTCTCTCTCTCCCCTTGTCTCTCTCTCTCTCTCTGTCTCTTCTCTCTTTCTCTCTTTCTGTCTATTTTCTCTACCTTTGTCTGTTTGTCTGCCTGCCTGTCTGTCTGTCGTCTGTCTGTCTGTCTGTCTGTCTGTCTGTCTGTCTGTCTGTCTGTCTGTCTGTCTGTCTGTCTGTCTGTCTGTCTGTCTGTCTGTCTGTCTGTCTGTCTGTCTGTCTGTCTGTCTGTCTGTCTGTCTGTCTCTCTGTCTGTCTGTGTCTGTCTGTCTGTCTGTCTGTCTGTCTGTCTGTCTGTCTGTCTGTCTGTCTGTCTGTCTGTCTGTCTGTCTGTCTCTCTCTCTCTCTCTCTCTTTCTCTCTCTCTCTTTCTCTCTCTCTCTCTTTCTCTCTCTCTACGATTAACCGAACTTATCAAATGACAAAGTTTTACATCTTTTTGGTCATTCAAACACGTCCCATTCATTTAAACCCATTTGTTATCACATGAACAATGTCTTGTATTATATACAGATAACACACTGTAAACATTTGAACGTCAAATATTGTGTTAATCATATTCTTTAAAACATTTGTGACCGTGCA
>JAWQFJ010002515.1:100000-110000 GCA_034096865.1 Theodoxus fluviatilis | reverse complement strand
AATGGGATCGTACGTTTTGGTGAAATAAAAATTTCACTGAAATATCTTCCCTCACACCAGGAAAACTTGTATTTCATGAGCCAAAAACTGTTTCTGTTTCACCGTGTGCAACTGCCTTCAAGCATGTCCTTTTGCCAAAGCCTTAGTCAAAGTTGATACTCTAATGCTTATGTGCCACGTTGCAGGATCGGCGGCAGAACGGGTTCACGGTGTTCGAGCTGAAGACGAACAAGCTACATCAGCTTCCCATTGTGGACTTTATGCCGCGTGACTATGGCAACCCCTGGCAGAAGTTCGGCTTCGAGGCAGGCCCCATCTGCTTCCGCTGAGCAGCGCCCTCCAGCGGGAAGGCAGCTCCGAGTTGCTTCCCCTGACTGACTGTGACTGTACCGTACTGTACCGTACTCACAGCAGTGCCTCAGTTGCTCTGTCTCGCGGGAGAGAGAAATGTGATATACAATCGGAAAAGAAAATCAACAACGATAACAATGACAACATCATCAACACCATCAACGGCAAGCAAAATACAGAAAACAAAAACATAAAATAGAAACCACACCATCCATCATCTACTCCTGCCGCGACCAATTCCAAGACGGGCGAATAAGGGAAAAGGGAGAGAAAGAGAGCGAGAGAAGAAAAAAAATCCAAGACTTGATGTTTATTTTTTATCGTTGATAACTCCCAAAGCCGTCACTGCCAGAGTTGTGTATACAATCTCCACTACGTTGTTGTCTCCTCAAGATTCTCACTGCCAATTCATGGGGTTGTCTTTATCTTCTTCTCTTTTTTTCCCGTTTTATGATAGGGCTGGGTTATTGTAAAGATATCAGTCATCATTAATGTACACTCTCACTCATCTGCTTGGTAGGGTTGTGTTGCTAGGTCGTCGCCACCGCTTCTAGAGGTCATCGAAAACCAGACGACAATCGAACCTTTCGGACGTCGATGCCTGCAGTAGGCCGAGTTATCGCCCCTTGTTGCCTTTTCCCCGCCATTTGTGCCTTCCTTCGCTATAGTGACGTCACTCGGTGCTTGCCACCCCATCATATATCCCCATGGCTTGAAACTTGACTTATTTTGTGTTTATTTTTCAATTTACAGATGCTTACATGTCCTGTACAGTTTTCTCACCGTTGTGTTGTGGGACTAATATTGATGAAATAACGTCACCGTTTTTTTGTGAGTAATCCGTCCATGTTCTCGCACGACGTAGGCACTAAAACCTTTCTAGCTAGCCCCTAGGTGTTTAGAGGTGCTCAAGACTTGGTTGCAGGCTACGAGGGACAAGAGTCTGTCCACCCAAGACTGCCCCAACCTAGACACAAGCTGGTCAGTCATACCCGATGTGCTCTCCGCATTTCTCCTCATGTCTCACTTTGCCACCGTATAGAGGGCTTCTTCTATCAATAAAAATAAAGTAGAAAATGTACTCTCTTGTTCTGTGTGTGTGGTTTTACCTCCTAGAAAAATGAGACGGTCGCAAACACATAGACAGACACACAGATAGAAAGACAAGATAGACAAAAAAAACCACAGAGTGAAAGGGGGACGGACGCAGGGAGTTACAGACGGGAGAGAGAGAGAGAGAGAGAGAGAGAGAGAGACAGACAGACAGACAGACAGACAGACAGACAGACAGACAGACAGACAGACAGACAGAAGGGGAAGGGGGAGGGGACGGACAGAGAGAGAAGGAGAGAGGGGGGGAGGAGAGAGAGGGGGGAGATAGAGACGGATAAAGAGAGACACGGACCAAAAGGAGACGAACAGACTGGCACATACATGAGAGCGAGAGGGATAGCAGACGCGAGAGCACGGGTACGAACGCATACTCGCACAACATAATTACAAGCATAGTGGTATATCGTTTACGACGATAAGGCCAGGAGGCCGAAGATGAGACTACAGCCCAGGCACAAATGGGCAGAGTACGGGCCAATGTCGGCAGTCGGCTGCGTCCAAATCAGTGGGCTCCGTTACACTTAGTCTATTCACCAACACGCATAATGCTGCATGTCATTTTTAATGAGACTGATTTGTCGGTAAGATAGCGCTAAATTTATTGCAATGAATAGAAAGGTATCCGATAAAATGAGATTGCGACAACAGGTTTGTGACAAAAGCAGTGACGAATCAGCACACGCTTTAAGAAACATCCACCAGGCACACAATGTTTATCCACTGGGAAAGGTTTAGTCACAGTTTGAACCAGATTAGACCAAAAGACATCATTACCTACTTCAGTCTGATATTATCGTTTCCTCAGTACACACTGTTCACCCACTGACAAATATTTTATCAAAATTTGAAGCATATTAGACCAAAAGGCGTCATTACATACTTTAGACTGGACCTTGTCATCTCTTCAGGTCACAAACACTGTTCATCCACTGAGAAGGATTTAATGAAACTTTGAATCAAATTAGACCAAGATATATCGTCACATTCTCAACACAGACATTGTAGCCTCTTCGGTACATAATGACTAGCCGTTCAGAAAGATTTAGTCAAAATATGAAGCAAATTAGAACAAGAGATGTTGGGTAATGCTGCTCATAGTAATAACACAGCTGACCGAAGTACGTAACGAAATGATATGTCAGGACGCCCAAAACATGTTATTTGCAATCATTTTCACAGGATATGTAGGTTTGTTAATGTTTGTGATATTTCTCAAAGCAGCCCTTGAGATGCAAATGAGGCTGATGAGGACATCCAAGGCAGACACAATGTGTGCTGCAAATGGGTGGAGCAATAGACGCCATTTCATCGCATGTCTCTTTGACAGGTTAGCCTCAATCAAAAGGCCTGTTTGAATTGAGTGGCCAGCAAAGACCAGCTGACCAGCGGCTCTAACTCCACCCGAGGAGGTTTATCGGATTTTATGCTAGTGGAACGCTGAAAAGGGGATAAGTCCGCCTTTGGGTATTGCTATTTTGTTGACAATAGTTGTAAAAGGTAAAAAAGGATGCAATAAACAGACACAGATAAACACACATATAACACTCATATCAGATGTGGAAAACTCTATTCTCTTGGAAAGCCCAATTGATAGGTAAAAAGGCATACATATATAGAAGTGAGCAAATGAATAGTCAGGTTTGCATAAAGATCAGAAGATGAATAGTCAGGTTTGCATAAAGATCAGAAGATGAATAGTCAGGTTTGCATAAAGATCAGAAGATGAATAGTCGAGTTTGCATACAGGTCAGAAGTTGAACAGTCGAGTTTGCATAAAGATCAGAAGATGAATAGTCGAGTTTGCATACAGGTCAGAAGTTGAACAGTCGAGTTTGCATAAAGATCAGAAGATGAATAGTCGAGTTTGCATACAGGTCAGAAGATGAATTGTCGAGTTAGACTCACTGTGTTGCGGAGAGCCGTATGGTTGGAGTCAAATTCATGTTCCAGTGAAAATACACTCATATACAGCATCTTAGTTACATGGCATGACAGATGTGTAGCCTGTGCAGAATGTTCGATTCTCTCTCTCTCTCTGTCTCTCTCTCTGTCTGTCTGTCTGTCTCTCTCTATCTGTCTGTCTGTCTGTCTGTCTCTCTCTCTGTCTGTCTCTCTCTCTGTCTCTCTCTCTGTCTGTCTCTCTCTCTGTCTCTCTCTCTGTCTGTCTGTCTGTCTGTCTCTGTCTCTGTCTCTGTCTCTCTCTCTCTCTCTCTCTCTCTCTCTCTCTCTCTCTCTCCTCTCCTCTCCTCTCTCTCTCTCTTTCTCTCCTCTCATCTCTTTTCTCTCTTTCTCTTTCATTACTCTCTTTTTTTCCCCTTTCATATATTTTCTCTCTTTCTCTGTCTCTTTTCTCTCTCTCTCTCTCTCTCTCTCTCTCTCTCTCTCTCTCTCTCTCTCTCTCTCCCTGTCTCTCTCTGACTCTGCGTGTGTGTGTGTGCATGCGTGCGTGTGTGTGTGTGTGTGTGTGTGTGTGTCTGTGAATGTACGTATGCTGATGTGTGTCTTTTACAGGTGCTTCACACAGAAGCGGAATGGAAAGACATTGTTGAAGCCTTGGAAGCTTGTTGACACACCTTTCCATCATTCTGCTGACCATTACTGATGCTCTTTATCATTTCGTGATGCTTACCTCCTAAGGGTTAGGGTAAAGAAAAGACCGACTGTGTCTGGCTACAAAATTCGTAAGTGGCGAATTCCTTGACTTATTCTTACTCTTACCCCTTCAGCACGGCTGTCTCCTAGCCTATTTCGATGTTCAGAATGCCTCTAATTAGCTCTGAAGATTTTGTGATCAATAGCCATACAAAGCGATAAAAGGCTGATGGGCCATACCACTTTATTAATTTATTTCATGTGGGGATGAAGAACCGGAAAAGTGACACACATGTGTATGTGTGTGCAAACACTCCAATATCAGCTACACAGATCAACATACAGTGAACATTTTTTCCCAAGAGATATCTCGCAGGTTTGCACAACACAATTCCACATATGACTGTTGCTGATGAAGCTTCTCTCCTCAAACCACGTTTCTTGAAAACTTATCCTGGCAAAAGACAATCCGAGGAACAAATAATTTTCTTCTACCATCTGAGAGGAGCGTTTCGAGTTTTAGGGAATGCTTCTGAGATCATTGTGTAGTAGAGCGCGCTTCAGTCCCACTACAATGCCAAATTGACTACTTCAACAGCCTTCATTCTCCCATCTCACAGAGCCCAGAACTAATTGCTATGTATCATCTCGATACCCAGTACTCGGTTCAACCAGCGGTCACCAAACTGGGTCGTCTGCACGTAACGAAATTCCCTCCGATATGTAACACATTTTCATTAGTTAGAATGTTTGGCCAACTTGCTGCGCTGCTTCCGAAAGCATCCGTGTGTTTCGTTCAATTTCCTCTCTCATTTGTAACTCATTGTCATCTAGAATATTTGACCAATCAGCTGACTGGCAAGTAAGCGTGTTTGCTTTGTAAACAGGCTGCACACCCCGTGTAGAGAGTGATATTGGTGTTGGTACAGCTGTACAGATTGAAAGACTACTACCACCATAGACCACTGTCACCACGGTCTCGGGCTGGTCAAGGCCACTACCATCCGGCCTTGGACCAGCCAGCAGCTCCTGTAACCACGGATGAATAAAGCAGTGGAAAGCAGCTACGACTCGTCTCATACCTACGCCCGTCTACCATCAAGACTCGAGCCCCCCTCCCCAACTTGAATGAATCCTTACACAACTCCTCTTTCACATTTGGAGCTGCAGAACAGGGTGAGACATCTTGCTGCAATCATAACTTTCCTGAATACCACTAAAACCTGACGCTATCGACTGCCTCCATTTCACGTGGCTTCGACAAAATCGAGTGAATTATGGTTGATGTGGGAAGGCTCTAGATAACCTGAAACAGTATGTAAACGTGAGTGCAGGCATGTGTGAGGGACGGCGTGACAGAAGACACGTGAAAGCACGAAGAAGACGTGTGAGAGCGCGGATAACAGCAATTGTGTCCTAAAGGGATCGAGCCCGATAATGAAGTGTAATTATGGAAATGCCGTTAACTGGTTGTGTCTCTGTGAATTGGCCAGTGCACGAATAGCGTTTTTTCGAATACGACCAGCAGAATTTTGGACTACGACTTCCAGCACAAGCTAGGAGAGCGCCCGTATCGACAAGACTTTACGAAGAAGAAATGTCACAACAATGTCATGATGTCGGTGAGTTGGGCGAAATGTCGTGGCCGAGAGGGTTAGAGCCGCTAAGTGCGTGACTGCATTTTGTGGTAGCTGGTGTAATGGAGTTTGACCACTGGCTGAGATTGAATGTAGGCCTACATCGTAAATACCACGGGAGCAAGAATAAGCCTTGAGTAAATCCGTCCTTGAAAGGTCTGACAAAATTGAACTGTCTTCGGGCATTTGAATTGGGAAACATCGGAAACCACAATTCTCGCAGACTATACTTGTTTGTCCTGATCTGTATATCATTGTCGAAAACTCTGAAAGCTGTCTTCCAGGACAATTTCCAGCAAAATTGTTTACTCTGTCGCTTTGTCAGACTGATTCATACAATAATCCATACCTTTTCTGCTTGATTCTCAAGTTAGCGTGAGATGATAGTTTAAAAAGCTCGCTTTCGATGGTGTTGTTTTCGTGAAGTGGTGACTTATGTTAGTCCGATCACAGGAACATATGTGTCTCCTTGACGATGATAGTGTGTTGTGATGCTTTAATGATGTCAATGGAATAGGAATATTGATGATATGATATGTTATAATGATTATGAAACTGGGATGATAACAATAATGATATTGATGATAATGCCATATGGTGATGATGTTGTGATGATGACGATGTTGTGACTGTGATGAAGTGAAAACATTTTCATGTGAACGATGTTGATTTGTAAAAAAATAATTAGAAGCTTTTTGTAAAAATAAAAAAGAAATGAATAAAAAGATGCATCCCTTCATGCATGTTGCTGTTTTCTTTTCCGTGCGTCGCCCCTGCCGTACACTGAAACACGTACGTGACTTTTTGTAAATGTCTGTGCGTCCGTGTCTGTCTCTCTCTGTCTGTGCGTCTGTCTGTGTGTCTGTCTGTCTGTCTGTCTCTCTCTCTCTCTCTCTCTCTCTTTCTCTGTCTCCCTCCCTCCCTCCCTCTCTGTCTCTCTCTCTCTGTCTCTCTTTCTCTGTCTCCCTCCCTCCCTCCCTCTCTGTCTCTCTCTCTCTCTCTGTCTCTCTTTCTCTGTCTCCCTCCCTCTCTCTCTCTCTCTCTCTCTCTTTCTGTCTCCCTCCCTCTCTCTCTCTCTCTCTCACTCTCTGTCTCCCTCCCTCCCTCCCTCTCTCTCTCTCTCTCTCTCTCTCTCTCTCTCTCTCTCTCTTCTCTCTCTCTCTCTCTCTCTCTTCTCTCTCTCTCTCTCTCTCTCTCTCTCTCTCTCTCTCTCTCTCTCTCTCTTCTTTCGCTGTGTCTGTGTTTCTCTCACTCTGTCTCTCTGTATAACTCTCTATATCTCTCTCTGTATCTCATCAAAAACCTGTTTTCCCGTCATCCTCTTCTGGTCACCAGCTGGCCCCCCTATATGATGCTGAAATGGAAGATGCCAAGTCAATGTGTGAAGCGTGTGTTGACCTAGAAGCCAAGCATGATCTTTTCGTGACTCCAACTCCCCAATCCGAAAAGCCTGAAAACGCCACTGAAGTCACCAGACAGTCAGACAAGACAACACCTGTACCGCCACCAATAGCAGCGCAATTAACCTCAATATCAGCCCCAGCGAAGGCCGCCAGTTTTGCTGTCAGTGGGGCAGCTTCACGTGCGTCGACCCACGAGAAACACATTCAATGTGCGTTCGACGGGGTCATGTTCTTGGAAAACTCTGGTTCATCTGAAGTGGTGAGACAACTGATGAGAGCAAAAATTAAGAACACATCAGCATCTGCACCTGCTTGGTGTGACTCGTGTGCCTTGCCCCTTCAATCCTGGATGACATGTCCAGTGTGCAGAGGTGTGAGCTACTGAACACATGAGACACACTTTTTGGACGTAGAGAGTGCGATGATGTTTTGTTTGCCTCATCTCCGTTGCCCGTCGTCTAGAAACATATGTACTTGTGAGTTTTATCTCCTATCCATCTGAGGCCTACACAATATCTGTTTCGGTGCCCCGTTCTACGACCCACGCAATTAATTAGCATCGAATCCGTTTCCGGTGATGAATAGTTGATACAGCGAGCTACAATGATGGTGCACTATTGTCGTTTGGTGACAGATACATTTGTGCACTAACATACATATTTGTGATCGCTGTCGTCTAAGTCTTACACGAACTATTTACAATGCTGATATGATTCATGTCTGCGAGTGACTGCACTAAAACTTTGATACTCCTGAACTTCGAACTGGAACCTCTCATTGATGATTGTTTGTTATCAGGACTTTCCACTTACTGGAATGTGTTGCTGCAGCTCGTAACCGTCATTGGTGTGTGAATACGTAAGAACGCCATTATCATATGATAAGGAAATAATTACATGCAACGCATAGTTTATGACCAGTAAGGTAGCCGCTGATTACATTTTGCACTATTTCATTAATTACCAGTCGTACTGTTTTTGTTTTATATTGTTGTTGGTGTTGTGTTTGTGATGGTCCCCCATCTGTGAGTTCAGCCAAGCGGATCAAGGGAATGAATAGAGAGGGTTGTGAGTGTTATCCAGGCCCATCTGTGAACAAAGCCACTTTAAAGTTAGGGTCACTGGAAGGGAAGGAATAGAGAAGGCAGCTATTGTTATCTAGAGATCCCAATGCAGGTGCAGCCAGCATATCGTGTCAGGCATTAAGGAAGCGTCCTGTCAGAGTCCTGTTGGAGACACTAGAACATTAGTCCCCTAGGGAATAGTTAATTATGGGAAATTCAACGACAATTTAGTTTGAGACTGCAGCTGCCTCCCCAAAATGTGGGTGGAGTAAACAGGTCACCATGGCATGTCACGCACGACATGAGTGGCTCGCCCCCTCAGCATTGAGGTTCATGAAAAGCAACGAGAACTGTCGTCCTCTTCACTTCGGACTGACCACGCAAGCAGAGCACAAGGCTCAACCCGAAGTCCCTGCTGAGACAGAGTATTCCCTCCAACTCGTCTCAGAGGTTCCTGACCATCAACGCTGTTGTCGTAAACCCTTTTGCTATGAACGGAGACGAGTCACCATCAACGCTGCAGTCGTCATCCCTTCTGCTACGACTAGAGACAAGTTCCCACCAACGCTGCTGTCGCCGCTACCCATCAACACTGTGGTCGTCACCCCTTCTGCTGCGACTAGAGACAAGTTCCCACCAACGCTCAACGCTGCTGTCGCGGCTACCCCTTCAGCGGTAACTGTGAACCCCACCTTTCCCTGCAAATTCTGGACTGAAAGTCAGTAAACTCGTGTTATATGAAACCTTGTTTCATCAACGAACATTCAGAGAGCGTCTTTCGATAGACACACAAGATAAGTCACCCAAGTGGAACTGAAGATAAACTTTACCATTCATTAATTAAGGCTGGTCTAGTACTAACTACTTTTCTTGTGCATGCTTGAATGTTGCATGAATATATTATAGGTTGTCATTATTTGATTAAATCATTATTAATTGATTTTTCATTACCTTTTCTTCTGGTTTTGAGAGAAAGAGACAGCGCGAATGAAAGCAGTGACTGTTATTTGTGCAAGTCAGGCCTCATCCAACCAGTGATAAATTAACATACCCCTAGA
Organism: Theodoxus fluviatilis; assembly: GCA_034096865.1. Classification (NCBI taxonomy): domain Eukaryota; kingdom Metazoa; phylum Mollusca; class Gastropoda; order Cycloneritida; family Neritidae; genus Theodoxus; species Theodoxus fluviatilis. Next base: position 100,783 of record JAWQFJ010002515.1, on the reverse strand, counting down.
CTCAGAGGCCGACTTGTAACATATGTGGTTGGCCTCGTCCGAGATATGATCCTTTCAAATTGATTTGATCCTTCGAATTGATATTAACCTTTTGAATTGATGATACAATCCTTTGATTTGATTAAGCTAGTGAATGACTTTTTCTAAATAGAAACTGAGTCAGAGCCAAGAAGTAATATCACTGTTTTATTAGCGCTGTGTTGTTATTCCGTGCAACAGATTGATAGACCTTTGCCATAGATCTTGTCTAAGACTTATCAGGGAAATCTTGAATGTGTGAAGTGTGAGAGCATCTGTCCTCCGATCTTTTGTTCAATTTCAGGTCCTTGGTGTATGTGGCAGTGATTTGACCTGTTGTCTTGCTTGTTGCACTCGATTTGCATTTGCGCGTTTCACTTTCGGCGCGGTAGGAAAAAAAATCAAAATGAAGCAAGTTTGTCTTGATTTTATTGAGACAAAGGACGTCACTCTGCTAGAGCATGCCACTAAACGGGATCTCCATGACCTTGCTACTCATTTTAAAGTTTCAATTGGGGAGAAGGGAAATTTAGCCCAGTTGAAAGAGAAGCTAGTTAATGCCCTCAAGCAAAGCAAATTGCTGGGAGTAGTAGAAGAGGAGACAGAGGTCAGCAGTGTCAGGAGTGAGAGAGCACTCGAGCTAGAGCTAGAGCTCAAGAAATTGGAGTTGGAGGAGAAGAGACTAGAGCGGGAAGCAGAGCAGGAATGGAGGGTGGGGGGTTGGGGATGGGGTGATGTTGAAATTTCGTCCGAATACTTGCCATG
>JAWQFJ010002515.1:70000-95000 GCA_034096865.1 Theodoxus fluviatilis | reverse complement strand
GTCAGTTGTCAGTCAGTCAAGCAACCTATCAATTCTTCAATCAATGAATTTGTCAGTCAGTCAGTCAGTCAGTCAGTCAGTCAGTCAGTCAGTCAGTCAGTCAGTCACTATCTCCATGTGCACCATTGCTGTTCTTGACCACCAGATGCCGAGGATCTGGCTGGACTACTGTCAGTTCCTGGTGGACCAGGGCAGGATCACCAGAACCAGGAGGACGTTTGACCGCGCACTGCGCGCCCTTCCCATCACCCAGCACCACCGCATCTGGGTGGTCTACCTGAAGTTTGTGCGCATGTACGAACTCCCGGAAACCGCCGTGCGTGTGTACCGCCGTAGTCTCAAAGTAGGTGTGCTGCTCTGTGGATAGGTAAATATTTCAAGTGTCGTGAATGCTAGACTTGGATGCTGAGTTGTTGAAAAGAAACTTTGACTGGATATGTTTGCACATTCTTTGCTGATGTGATTTGTTTTCTGTTTGTGATGTTCATGCATAGATTAGAATGTGTTGTCACTGTGTCTGTGTGTGTTTGTGTGTGTGTGCATGTGTAAAATGTGTTGTTTGTGTCTGTGTGTGCAGGCATGCATGCAAACGTGTGTGCGAGTGAGTGTATTACTGTGTGTGTGTGCGTGTGTAAAATGTGTTGTTTGTGTCTGTGTGTGTGCAGGCATGCATGCAAACGTGTGTGCGAGTGAGTGTATTACTGTGTGTGTGGTTACAAAATTGAAAACTTCTCCATCACCCAGTATTTCTGATGATGCTTTTTCTTTGCGTCAATTTTTGACTCACATGCGAAGCAAAAGTGAGTCTATGTACTCAGCCGTGTCGTCCGTCCGTCCGTCCGTCCGTCCGTCCGTCCGTCCGTCCGGGCGTAAAAAACTTAAACGTTGGATTTTTCTCGGAGACTATTAAGTCTATCAACACCAAATGTGGCATGATGGTGTATGATGACAAGGCCTCAAAAAACATACATAGTGACTTGACCTTGCTTCAAGGTCAAGGTCACAGGAGCCATAAATGGGGTCTCAAAAACAGTCATTTTTCACATTTTCCCAATTTTCTCCCACGTTATTGAGAATGGCGACCTTAGCTACAAGTGGTATATAGGTCAAAGCAAGCCCTATCTTTTGATACCAGTTTGGTTGACCTTGCTTCAAGGTCAAGGTCACAGGAGCTCTTCAAAGTTGGATTGTATACATATTTTGAAGTGACCTTGACCCTGAACTATGGAAGATAACTGTTTCAAACTTAATAATTATGTGGGGCACATGTTATACTTTCATCATGAGACACATTTGTTCACATATCATCAAGGTCAAGGTCACTTTGACCCTTATGAAATGTGACCAAAATGGGGTAGTGAACCACTAAAAGTGACTATATCTCATGGTAGAAAGTGCCAATAAGCACCATTGTGCTTCCTATGTCTTGAATTAACAGCTTTGTGTTGCATGACCTTGGATGACCTTGACCTTGGGTCAAGGTCACATGTATTTTGGTAGGGAAAATGTGTAAAGCATTTCTTTGTGTATGATGTCATTGCTAGGTTTAGTTGTTTGACCTTGACCTTGAAGGTCACCTGAAGGTCAAGGTCATATAAAGGTCAAGGTCCAGCATGTGAGTCGTATGGGCTTTGCCCTTCTTGTTAGTTGTTGAAGGAAGTGTAGTATTGTAATATTCAGATTGATAACCATTCTTTCTTACCAAGCATGGAATCATCAGAGCTGACTGAGGCATTTCTGTTTTAATGATAATGTTCATTAGAAGACATTTTATTACCGTTCCCAATCCAAATCCTGTGTGAGAGTCATATATGCATATTAATTGCAGTGGAAACTTACAATATTTGACTGACTCCTACCAAAATAAAAACCTGGTTACTGGCTGCTGGACTTTGCTGACCAGGGGGGAAATATCCATAAATATTTATTTCCTAAAAAAGAAGAGAACAAAGTGATGATGACGACGATGATGAGGATGATGATGATGATGGTGATGATGATGGTGATGATGATGCATGGTAGTGATGATGATGATGATGATGATGATTTGTCCCTGTTTTTAGCTTCAGAAGGAGAATGCAGAGGAGTACATAGAGTACCTAAAGTCCATAGGGTGGCTGGACGAGGCGGCCACCAAGCTGGTTGAGATCCTCAATGACGACTCCTTCGTGTCCAAGGAGGGCAAATCCAAACACCAGGTCTGCTGCCCTTCCTGTCTGGAGTCTGTGTTCTTGGTCTGTCTGCCCTTCCTGTCTGGAGTCTGTGTTCTTGGTCTGTCTGCCCTTCCTGTCTGGAGTCTGTGTTCTTGGTCTGTCTGCCCTTCCTGTCTGGAGTCTGTGTTCTTGGTCTGCTGCCCTTCCTGTCTGGAGTCTGTGTTCTTGGTCTGTCTGCCCTTTTCCTGCTCCCTCTGTGCATGACATCACCCTGGTGCTGTGTAGGTGCAGTATTTGTGGCTTTCTTATCTCCACCTCCTGTGGGTTGGGGGTGTGTCAAGAGAATAGCCCCACATTGTTGCCTCATGCAATTTATTAAAGATAAATAACTAGAGAACTAGTACTTGATCTGCTCTTGCGCTGTATTGCTTGGGTGATTTTCATCATCAGTTAATGGCCTTGCACATAGTACAGAGGCTGACAGGCTGTTAAACTTCATTTATGGTCATCCTACTTGTAGCTGTCTCTGTCCTCACTGCTTGTGCTTTGATCTGTTCTGCAACTGCTCCCCCTCCTCCCGTGTCTCCTTCTAGTCCCTCTTAACCTCTTTACCTCCTCCTGCTCTTCTTCTCTTCCTGCCTCTTCTCTTCCTCCTACTCCTGCTCTTCCGTCTACTCCTTCTCTTCTTCCTACTTCTTCTCTTCTTCCTACTCCTTCTCTACCTCCTACTCCTGCTCTTCCGTCTACTCCTTCTCTTCTTCCTACTCCTGCTCTTCCTTCTACTCCTTCTCTTCCTCCTACTCCTTCTCTTCTTCCTACTTCTTCTCTTCTTCCTACTCCTTCTCTTCTTCCTGCCTCTTCTCTTCCTCCTACTCCTGCTCTTCCGTCTACTCCTTCTCTTTTTCCTACTTCTTCTCTTCTCTCCTCCTCCTTCTCTCTCCTCCTCTCCTCTCTTCCTCTACTCCTTCTCTCCTCTACTCCTCTCTTCCTCTACTCCTTCTCTTCTTCCTACTCCTGCTCTTCCTTCTACTCCTTCTCTTCCTCCTACTCCTTCTCTTCTTCCTACTTCTTCTCTTCTTCCTACTCCTTCTCTACCTCCAACTCCTTCTCTTCCTCTTGCTCCTTCTCTTCTTCCTACACCTTCTCTTCTTCCTACTCATTCTCTTCTTCCTACTCTTTCACTTCTTCCTACTCTTTCTCTTCCTCCTGCTACTTCTATTCCTCCTACTCCTCCTCTTCCTTCTACTCCTTCTCTTTCTCCTACTTTCTCTTCCTCCTACTCTTTCTCTTCCTCCTACTCCTTCTCTTCCTCCTACTCCTTCTCTTCCTCCTACTCCTTCTCTTCCTTCTTCTCCTTCTCTTTCTCCTACTTTCTCTTCCTCCTACTCCTTCTCTTCCTCCTACTCCTTCTCTTCCTCCTACTCCTTCTCTTCCTCGTACTCCTTCTCTTCCTCCTCCTCCTTCTCTTCCTCTTATCCTTCTCTTCCTTCTACTCCTACTCTTCCTCCTTCTCCTCTCCCTCAGCTCCTCTTCCTTTTGTACCTGCTTATCCTTGAGGTCTACCTCTTCTAACTGCTTCTGCTCTTATCAGTTTTCTTCCTGCTGGTACCTCTCCTCCTCCTGCTCTTCCACTTCTTCTTTTGAAACCATCCAGCCCCTCTCTTCCTAAACAGGATAAAATGTTAATAATGACGACGACGATGATGATGATGATGATGATGACGGCAACGGTGATGATGACATTGATGAGGATGATGATGACAACAGACCTGCCAAATGCTACGCTTTAGGCGTAGCATACTACGCTTTCGACATGCTTGCTACGCTGCTACGCTTGTTCATAAAAACTACGCATTTCCTGCGTGCTTGAACTTTTGACCGCAATGGAGAATCTCCCCCCCCCCCCCCCCCCCCCCGCTTTCACGCCGCCAGTGCAGCTTATCGCGCCGCCTTCACAGCCTTATCTCTCCCCCCCCCCCCCCCCCCCCCCCGCTTTCACGCCACCGGGTCAGCTTATCACGCCAACCTCACAGCTTTATCTCTCCCAACACCCCACTCCCCACCCCCGCTACGCCTATTCCTTCCATGCTACTCCAAATAGCTCTGGATGCTACTCTTTGGCATGATGGTGGGTTGGCAGGTCTGTGACAATGACAGTGATGATGATGGTGGTGGTGGCGGCAGCAGCAGCAACAACGACGACGGTGGTGATGATGATGATGATGATGATGATGATGATGAAGATAAAGATGATGATGGTTATTATCATTTCTGTGACCCCACAGCTGTGGAATGAGCTGTGTGAGCTGATTGCCAAGAACCCTGACAAGGTGACGTCCCAGAAGATCGAGCCCATCATTCGCCAGGGCCTGAAGCGCTACACGGACCAAATTGGAGTGCTGTGGAACTCCCTGGCTGACTACTACATTCGCGGCGGACACTTCGAGAGGGTGAGTAGGCTGCCTCCCTGGCCTTCTCTCAGTATGTTAGAACTGTTTTTGATGCAGTATTTTAGGATGTTATCATGAATACAACAGCATACTTGAAAATACTAATTTTCTGCAAAATCAGTTGTATATCAAACACTTTCAGATCAATTGATGCTGAGACGCTTGCGTACTGTATCCCACTTTGAACATACTACGTGATGTCCCACTTTGAACGTACTATGTCCCACTTTGAACACACTACGTCCCACTTAGAACATACTACGTCCCACTTAGAACATACTACGTCCCACTTAGAACATACTACGTCCCACTTAGAACATACTACGTCCCACTTAGAACATACTACGTCCCACTTAGAACATACTACGTCCCACTTTGAACATACTACGTCCCACTTTGAACATACTACGTCCCACTTTGAACATACTACGTCCCACTTTGAACATACTACGTCCCACTTTGAACATACTACGTCCCACTTTGAACATACTACGTCCCACTTTGAACATACTACGTCCCACTTTGAACATACTACGTCCCACTTTGAACATACTACGTCCCACTTTGAACATACTACGTCCCACTTTGAACATACTACGTCCCACTTTGAACATACTACGTCCCACTTTGAACATACTACGTCCCACTTTGAACATACTACGTCCCACTTTGAACATACTACGTCCCACTTTGAACATACTACGTCCCACTTTGAACATACTACGTCCCACTTTGAACATACTACGTCCCACTTTGAACATACTACGTCCCACTTTGAACATACTACGTCCCACTTTGAACATACTACGTCCCACTTTGAACATACTACGTCCCACTTAGAACATACTACGTCCCACTTAGAACATACTACGTCCCACTTAGAACATACTACGTCCCACTTTGAACATACTACGTCCCACTTAGAACATACTACGTCCCACTTTGAACATACTACGTCCCACTTTGAACATACTACGTCCCACTTTGAACATACTACGTCCCACTTTGAACATACTACGTCCCACTTCGAACATACTACGTTCCACTTTGAACATAGTACATTCCACTTTGAACGCACTACGTCACACTCTGAATGTACTGTGTCGCACTCTGTACGTCATGTGACCTCCTGTCATTCAGTGCTGACTGCAAGCTCACAAATCAGCTTCCAACACAGAGTTTCTGGTAGCTCAGCCGGGGGCGGCCCCAAGCAGCGGAAGAGAATGCTGGGGTTGTTGGGGCAGAGTTGAATCATTCAGTTGCCACCATGCATTCTAACCACCTTGGAAGATATAATGGCTACAGATCTAAACTTGTCTCACAAACAAAAAAAGAAGCCACTCACTTGTAGCTTTCGATCCTTATCCAAGGATCTTCCTCAGCAAACTGAAGGCTGAAGAGAACTGGGTTCAGTCTCACACTCCCGTGAGTAAACTCACGCAGTGTGACTGAACGAGCGAAGAGTAGATCGCTGGTAGTTGGTGTCGGCCCCGGTCATGGTTCAGGGTGGGGCTGTGGGCTGCGATGTAAATAGCCTCCTTCACTCCTCTCTGGAACCATCTCTGCTCCCTGTCTAGCACACTGATGTTGTCGTTGTCCAGGTGGTGCTTGTGTTCGAGGAGGTGCTCCGCGAAAGGTGAAGTGTACTTTTGGTGCTCCTTTACACGTTTTTGCAGTTTCCTTTCCGACTCCCCCACATAGTCCTCATCACAGTCACTGCATTTCAGTCTGTAGACCACCCCTGATTTGTTCATTTGTCGGTCTTGTCTTTAGGAGCAACAAGTTCGCTGCAGATGGTGTTGATGGGCTTGGAGTGGACGCTGATCCCCCGCTTTCTGATCTTTCTGCTGAGGGCCTCCGTGACGCCCCTGACGTAGGGGATGGTGACGTGGCTCTTCATAAGGGATTGGCGTTCCGTCGAAGGGTGAGGTGTAGTTTTCTTCGAACCCGGGATGTCCCACGCCCACTTCTGGTATCCCGACACGCTGAGGACTTTCTTGATGTGGTCGAGTTCTTGTTGTTTCGCCTCGTCCGTTGAGCAGATGGTGTTGGCTCTGTGGGTGAGAGTTCGAATGACCCCCAGTTTGTGTTCGAGCGGTTTGTGACTGTCAAACTGGAGGTACTGGTCGGTGTGTGTTGGCTTGCGGTAGACGGAGAAAGCAAGCCCCGAGTCAGTCCTGGTGATGCGTGTGTCCAGCATGGCGATGCTGCCGTTGTCTTCCAACTCCTGCGTAAACTGAGTGGCAGGGTGTTGGCTGTTGAGGTGGTTGCTGAACTCCTCCACCACAGATGTCTTGAGCACGGTCATGGTGTCGTCCATGTATCGGCCCCAGTAGCGAGGAGGAGTGTGAAAGGACGCCAAGGCTTTCTCCTCGAAATCCTCCATGAAGAGGTTGGCAACAATGGGACTCACAGGGGACCCCTTGGCTGCTCCTTCTGTCTGCTGGAAAAAAGTTCCCTTCAAAGGAAGATGTATAATGGAAAGTAACGGGCACAACAAAAATGATCACCGTGGTATAGGGCCTTCCCCCCCCCCCCCCCCCCCCCACACCCACACACACACACAAATGTTTGTGGTTAAAGATAACATTGCTATAAAAAATTGGGTTGGTAGGTTGGCCTGAACATTTTCTTTTTCTTTCTTTCTTTCTCTTTCTTTCTTTCTTTCTTTCTTTCTTTTTTTCTTTCTTTCTTTCTTTCTTTCTTTCTTTCTTTCTTTCTTTCTTTCTTTCTTTCTTTCTTTCTTTCTTTCTTTCTTTCTTTCTTTCTTTCTTTCTTTCTTTCTTTCTTTTCTTCTTTCTTTCTTTCTTTCTTTCTTTCTTTCTTTCTTTCTTTCTTTCTTTCTTTCTTTCTTTCTTTCTTTCTTTCTTTCTTTCTTTCTTTCTTTCTTTCTTTCTTTCTTTCTTTTTTCTTTCTTTCTCTCTCTCTCTCTCTCTCTCTCTCTCTCTCTATCTCTCTCTCTCACTCTCTCTCTTTCTTTCTTTCTTTCTTTTGTTTGTTCTGACTGTCCGTCCCCCCATATCTCTCTCCCTCCCCCCCATATCTCCCTCCCTCCCTCTCTCCCATCCTTCTATCCTTCTGTGACGAGACTCATTTCCCTTAAAATCAAATATCTCTGGTTCGTTACTTGTCTAGGGGAATAAACCAGAAAGACGTCTCGCACACTTTCATTCTCTCATTCACAAACAAAGCATGGAATAAGTATGAAATGAGAGAATGGAAACATTACTGCAAATTAAAAATGTTTATTAGACATTCATTAACAAATCTATAAATGTTATGAAAAAGATCTAGGAATAATGTTTTTCTAAATACCAAACCCCATTGAAAGATACTCTGCCAGACCAGGAGACTAAATTACTTACTTAACTGTTTCGTTGTTTCATAGGAAGACGGTTCACATACACTCATATATCCAGGGTGGAATCATGTCCGATGAAACGGGAGAAAAGGAAAAGGGGAATGAAAGATGGGTAATCCAATTGATGCACAATCACAAGATTTAGTATACTACGGTGTAATCACTTCCTTCACCAGGATGGGTACTACTCATCATCCCAGCGGAATTTTCCAAGCTGAAAACTTTTCGTCCTATTGTAGGATCAACCTGGGTAAACTTCAGGTCGATAATATTAATCCATTGGATAAGGTGTTGACAGGAGGAGGACAACTACTTTCTGGGGACATCCGTTTTGAACAGCCAACGGTAACGTCCGATAACGGATCCAACAGCCGTTAGACACATTGATTAATGATGTAGCGTACGACCAGGTCTCAAACCCTCGCAACTTTCCTTTCAATTCTTTCTTTTACACTGAAGAGGGAGACATTACGACTTCCCTTATTATTATTATTACTCTACATCTTCTAAAAAACCAGGGAACAGGACGCGAATGTACCACAAGGGTCTGTTCTTTGAAAATAAATGATGACGCGCGCCGCATCGCATTATTTCACCTGTATTTATAAGTTTCCAGCCTTCGTTCGTCACAATTAAGTCACGTGTCCTTCTCTCATGATACCTGATTGCTTCCAAATGTATCTGCATCACAATATCAGCTTTCTCATCCAATGGTCTCTTTTGTTTGATTACTCCCATCACCTGATGATCACATGTCTCTTTCCCAACCTGTCCCGATCCATGAATATAATTTACCTTTTATCCAATTACCGATCACCTCACATCCAACTCAAAACAACGTCATCGGAATGTTTTACGCAGGGACGTCATCATTCGATTTCGGGATCGCTTTCAATGAAGAACTAAAATAGTATCTCTCCACTCAATTCTCCTCATTCTCTACTTCACTGGTCTGGCAGTTGTCTCTACACTCAAATACCTTCTGGCAGAGATCTAACCCATCCCCTTTTAACTAGAGAATAAACTAAAGAGAGAGAGTAAACGTGGTTTCGTCACACCTTCTGTCCATCCATCTGTCCATCTGTCTCTCCATTTTTCATTTTTTTTGTTAAACAAGGCCAGATACAGGCTGCACACTATTGTATGTGTGTATGTGTGTGTTTTATAGATGTATGGATTTAATAGTTATTGTATTATTATGTACTGTATTCATTTTGCATTATGTTAAGTTGTATTGCACTGTGTTGTACCCGAGTTCCACTGTAAATTCGTGTTAGATCAGCTCATAATGCTACCTCTTTCCTCATCAATACACCATCCATACACGATGATGACAGAGAGAGTAACTACCTCCATGACACAATTTTTATATCTCTCATTGCTGGATCTCCCAACATTTTCAGTTTGCTTGTTCTGGCTGTATTCCCCGTTCTGGCTGTATTCCCCGTTCTGGCTGTATTCCCCAGTGAGTTTGGGGAAAACAGAATTGGCCCACAGCATCTTCCTACACGACACATACAAGGGGAATAACTGGGGAAATCATCTCGCTCTTGCTCAAAGCAGCTGTTGTGATTTTGTAGTCAGTGGCCTTATGTAGCTTTCAAAGACTGAGAGGCCATAAACTTACTTCATTCATTCACTCACTTCATTAATCCATCCATTCATTCATTCATTCATTCACTCACTCACTCACTCACTCACTCACTCACTCACTCACTCACTCACTCACTCACTCACTCACTCACTCACTCACTCACTCACTCACTCACTCACTCACTCACTCACTCACTCACTCACTCACTCACTCACTCACTCACTCACTCACTCACTCACTCACTCACTCACTCACTCACTCACTCACTCACTCACTCACTCACTCACTCACTCACTCACTCACTCACTCACTCACTCACTCACTCCTCACTCACTCACTCACTCACTCACTCACTCACTCACTCACTCACTCACTCACTCACTCACTCACTCACTCACTCACTCACTCACTCACTCACTCACTCACTCACTCACTCACACTCACTCACTCACTCACTCACTCACTCACTCACTCACTCACTCACTCACTCACTCACTCACTCACTCACTCACTCACTCACTCACTCACTCACTCACTCACTCACTCACTCACTCACTCACTCACTCACTCACTCACTCACTCACTCACTCACTCACTCACTCACTCATTCATTCATTCATTCATTCACTACTCATTCATTGATTCATTCATTAATTCATTAATTCATTCACTCCATTCATTCACTCATTTGTGCATTCATTATCCACTCATTCATTCACTCACTCACTCACTCACTCACTCACTCACTCACTCACTCACTCACTCACTCACTCACTCACTCACTCACTCACTCACTCACTCACTCACTCACTCACTCACTCACTCACTCACTCACTCACTCACTCACTCCTCACTCACTCACTCACTCACTCACTCACTCACTCACTCACTCACTCACTCACTCACTCACTCACTCACTCACTCACTCACTCACTCACTCACTCACTCACTCACTCACACACTCACTCACTCACTCACTCACTCACTCACTCACTCACTCACTCACTCACTCACTCACTCACTCACTCACTCACTCACTCACTCACTCACTCACTCACTCACTCACTCACTCACTCACTCACTCACTCACTCACTCACTCTTTCATTCTCCACTGGCTGCAGGCAAGAGACATCTACGAGGAGGCCATTCAGACGGTGATCACGGTGCGAGACTTCACGCAGGTGTACGATGCCTACCTGCAGTTTGAAAGCACCATGGTCAACAGCAACCTGGCCACCATGAAGAATACAGGCACTTCCAAGGACGGTATGTACCAGGCAGTCACTTCCACTTCTCTGGTCCAGCCTTTTTTTTTCATACTAGCCATTGAGGTCAGTTTGTTTTTCATCTTGAATCTTGCAATGCCAGACACTCTACCAGACTCTCATGCCAGATTGATAACTACAACCCCATAGTAGTCACCTCTACAAAGTTAAAAATAAACTACTATCTGTTGGTGAGTACACTTGGCTGCAGTTCAGAAAGGCTGGGGCAAGTGTGCTCGGCTGCAGACTGGAGAAGATTAACCCTTATCCTGCTAGTTGCGGCATATGTTGCCAGTGTTGAAAGTGGAAGGAGAGTTAGAAGGGCCTGTGCTAAAGGAAAGAGTAGGTGTCTCATCCTTGTATTGTAGCCTTTTTTAAGTGGTGCTGACAGACCTAACGATCTACATTTCAATGCCAGGGTTAGGGTTAAAAGCCCACTGGGTTGTGTGAGAAACTCCCTGTGGGTTGGGGGTAAGAATAGACCCCCTGCGGGATGGGGGTAAGAATAGACCCCCTGCATCTCCCTAAGAGATTAGTGATAGGCAAATTACTACGGAAATGATACTTGGTCTTCCTCCAACCAGTTTGAGTGAATTTCATGATCAGTGGTCTATTAATTGATTATTCCATTTATGTGGAAAATTTGTGCAGAGCAAAGCAGTTGTATCTTGTATAACCCATTGTGGGCAGTATATACGTGCATTCATTATCTTGCCGATTTAGATAAATGTGACATAGATGTTGTATAGATCTGCTATCCTCTGTGCTAAGTTGTACAAAAGTTCTAAATCATAGAGGGAAAAGATTAAAGATGGTATTAGAATTGGAGACATGTCATTTAGCTTTAAATGCTAGCTTTCAGCATTTATTGACCAGTCAATGAGAAAAAAAACTGAACAAAGTTGGTAAAAAAGAAGTCTCCCTCATTTGGCTGATTAATGTGTTCTGCGGATGTATTTGTTTTGTGTGCACTAGGTTGTAATCTCTTACTCATAGTGCTAGGTGATTGAACTTTGAGAAATATGAGATAGGTTTGTCATTGAGCATCTTTCTATATAAAAAAAGTGTCACATATTTATTTAATCCATGAAAATATAAGGTGTATTTGAGATCTTTTTATACTACTGTAAAAGCCATGATACAGTGCAGTTTGTGTGATTTGTCAATTTGTAGATGGAGTTGGTCTATTTTGTTTTTCTCCTAAGGCCAAAGACAAAAATTGTTGTGGTTACGGTAATCTGACTGAACCTATTTTTTTCTGCTGACCCGAAACTTTTTTTTTTGAATCGTGCCAAAAAAAAGTGATAAAAGGGGAAGAAATGTACGGTAATCAACGAATCGTGTGCTGTTCCATCTTCTCTGCCTCATGAGCACCAGGGGATTCCGCAATGTAAGTAAAAAAGATGAGTTTTTTTAGTGAAAGAGAAATTGTGATTTTTGTTTGATCTGGCCTCTTCTATTAAAAATAAGTATTTAATAAACAGAAAAGTTGAGGCTGACCTACTGACCCTATATTTTCTGGTCATGTTACCGTAACCACATTTTTTTTTTCTTATTGTCTAATGATTATTTACAATCTGGGTCATCCACTAGAGAAAAGTTGAAAGGAATATTCAGGGCAGCATTTGAATTCCCAGGTTAGAAGTTAGTTGTTTCAATGGCATTTGGTGACTTCCAGAGGACCTTGTGGCAGACCTCAGGATTGCACGTCTGGAAAACCTGATTGACCGACGGCCACTCCTGGTGAATAGGTCAGGCCTCTTCTTCCCCTTCTCCTTTTCTTCTTCCTTTTCTTCTTCCTTTTCTTCTTCCTTTTCTTCTTCCTTTTCTTCTTCCTTTTTTTCTTCCTTTTCCTACTCCCTTTTCCTCCTTCTTTTCCTCCTCCTTTTCCTCCTCCTTTTCTTCCTCCTTTTCCTCCTTCTTTTCTTCCACTGTTTCCTCCCTACTTTTCTTCCACTGTTTCCTCCCTACTTTTCTTCCACTGTTTCCTCCCTACTTTTCTTCCACTGTTTCCTCCCTATTTTTCTTCCACTGTTTCCTCATCCTTTTCCGCCTCTTCTGCCTCTCTTTTTTTCCTCCTTTTCCTCTTCCCTTTTCTCCTCCTTTTCTGCTTCTTCTTCTTCCTCCTCCTCCTCCTCCTCCTCCTCCTCCTCCTCCTCCTCCTCCTCCTCCTCCTCCTCCTCGTCGTCGTCGTCGTCATTCTCTTCCTCCTCTTCCTTGTCTTCCTTCTAACCCTAATCCTCCTCCTTCACATCCTATTCCTCCTCCTTCCTCCTCCTTTTCCTTTTCCTAGTCCATTTCCCCTTGTTCCCCCCCCCCCCCCCCCCCCCCCCCGCCCCCCCTCCTCATCTTTCTGAAGTGTGATCAAGGTAGGATTTATGTGTGTGCATGAGTGTGTGTCTGTGTGCACATACAGGCGCATGTGTTTGTGTGAGATCATGCTTGTGTGTTGTTAGCATGCATGTGTTTGTGTGCATGTGTGTGTGAATGTGTGTGTTTGCATCAGACCTGTTTACACTACACATTGAGCGTAGTAAACTATGTATTTGCATTTAATATACTACGCAACTACGCAAGTCTATTGTTTTCTACGCAAATGGTATTGTTTCAGCTACGCATATCACAATCCGCAATTTTCATCATCTCGCTTGACCGATTTATTTTCCGATCCATGTTTTCGGTCGGGAGTCGTTTGCTGCGTGCAGTACATATAGCGCCCTCGTGCGTTGCGTTGTAGGTTGTTAGTGCCGAATTGGCTTCTCCAAGCGAATACCGGGCACAACTGAACGCGTTAGGCCTACTGCCAACCCACGTGCGCTTTTCGAGACAATGGCTGAATGGAGAGCACACAAAACTGAAGATGAGAACTGTGAAGAAAATGACTCCGAAATGCCACCAACCAAAAAGAAGACAAGCAAAGTGCCGAGCCAAGTCTTTCTGCCAAAATATCATGAGGAATACCCATGCCTTGTCACTTCGCGGAAAGGAAAACAGTTTGTTCATTGCACTGTCTGCGACTCCCATTTTTCCGTCAGCCACGGTGGGAAGTTTGATTGCACCCGTCATGTGAATAGTGTATCCCATTTCAGCCTATTGCCTCTTTTTTGTTATTTTGATCAGTCTTGGTTAAAGGTTATCTGGTTTCACTCTCTGATAATTTGCCTAACACCTAGTATTTCTTGATTAGTCTAGACTCCAGTCAGTGGAGTACATTTTATTCTGAAAGACTTTGTCCAGTTGGTTTTTAAAGGCGTTTTGTGTATCTGCACCGACTGCCTCTTGTGATAGACTGTTCCACATGTTAGTGACACGATTAGTGAAAAAATGCTTGAAAATATATGAGTGTTAGTAGATTTCTTTGTTAGTTTGAGGTTATGGCTTCGAGTTAGTGTGCTGTCAGTCTTAGTCAATAAACCGCACATGGAAAAATGATCTTGATTGATGAACTTCATGTAGCAATGAATAAATGCGAACTACATGTAGTAAAAAGAAGCAAACATTGTTTTTGTTTTTGTAATAGGGCAACGAGAAATTCTACACATTCAAATTTTCACTTTTGCTCCCACAAAATACACATGCAAAGTTTTAGGGGTAAACAAGTCTGGCGCATGCATGTGATCGTATGCAAGTATGCTTGTGTGTGTTAGTGTGTGTGTGTGTGTGTGTGTGTGTGTGCATGCATTTGTATGTGTGTGTTGTGTTAGTGTGCTTATGTTTTATGTGTGAGTTGTGATGGACTGACACGTACCTCTGCATTTGGCAGCGTGCTGCTTCGACAGAACCCCCACAACGTGCATGAGTGGCACAAGAGAGTCAAGCTGTTTGAGGGCAAGCCACGAGAGGTGAGTGCCGGTGTCACTGTGTATTTCAAGGGCTGGGGACATGTAGTAAATTCTAGGTAAGGCCAACAGATTAATAGTTGTGCTTACAGTAACCCATTCAACCCAATGTTTTTCTGCTGACACAAAGTGTTTTTTTTTAATCTTGCAAAAAAAAAGAGAAAGAAAAGAAAATAATTATTCTTTCATAAACAGTGAAATGTGGGCTGTTCTGTCTTTCCTGCCCAATGAGCACTCAGGGAATCCACTGTTTTAGTACACACACACAAGCATGCACGCATGCATGCATGCATGCTCGCATGCACGCACACCAAAAATAAATATTTCAGTGATAGAAAATTTGGTTTACGTTCAGTTTTTCCTCTTCTATAAAATAATAAGTAAATAAAGTTCAAGCCAACCGACCTACTCCCTTTGTTTTCCATGTTACCTTAACCACAACAAAAAAAAGGGGGGGGGGGGCTAAGGTGTAGATGATATGTGTAATATCTAAAATTTGAAGAAAAAGGATTATCATGTTGCAAATGTTTATTCAGGAATTCATACTTAAGAGCTGAAAGAAGGGGAAATTTCCTGTGGTAAGATGCAACAGCAGTTTATTCCTATTCTGTCGTGGTGATGATTGACAGGATTTTTTTTGTTTGTAGAAATAAACATGATGTAGCTCATTGCATTACATCATACCATCTGATTGTTTTATTGTACTCCATATCTAATTTTCATACCTGTTTGCATGTTTAATCCCTTGAACTTTTTGGGGGCTTTAATTACTATTGCACATTGCATTGAAGAGCTTAGTGTCTCATGTTGGGGCTCTGTGGCCGAGTGGTTAGCACACATGACCTGCAGTTGCTTGCCATGACCTGCAGTTGCTTGCCATGACCTGCAGTTGCTTGCCTTGACCTGCAGTTGCTTGCCATGACCTGCAGTTGCTTGCCTTGACCTGCTGTTGCTTGCCTTGACCTGCAGTTGCTTGCGGCTAGAGGATGCAGCGTTGGAAGCTGCATGGATTCTAGAGTTGCATCCTTGAGCAAGGTGCTTTACTCGCATTGCTTCTCCCCACCCAGGAGTAAAACGTGTACCTGTGAGGACTGAGCTGGAAGATTGTGAAGGCTAACTTTGGTGCATAATTCGCAGCCTGGTTGCACGCTCCTGAGAGAGTTGAGGTGGTGCTGGAATGATGACAGGAGTAGATGGACGACAAGGGAGTAGGAGTGTGCAGTTGGAGCACCCAGCACTGGGTGGAAAGGTGCCATATGAAAGAGCGCCTTTGCCCTTGTTCTGTAAGGACTCTGGATATGTTACATGTCCATGGGGCTGTAGGCCAGTGGGTCGAGCTCTCACTCAAAGTGGTTTCGGGGGCAGCGTTCAAAGCTCTGCTGATCCTTGAGGTGCTTCCTTGGGCAAGGCACATGACTTGTGTTGCCTCCCCCCATCCAGGAGTAGAGCTGGGGACCTGAGGGCAATAGTGGTCCATCGCCGTGTGACTTACTCTTGCTTCAGCCCTGAGCGGCAGTGAGGTTGGCATGTGCCCCAGGAGTGCAGAGTGTACCTGGCTGTCAAGTTAAAGGAGGTGTGGTTTTATATATAGCGACTTGTCACCTGTGTCTAGGGTCTGAAACGGCCTCACACTTTACCCCCTGACCCCTGGGCTGCTTGATCAATCTTTCACTGGCAGCTGGTGACAAACACAGTGACATAAGATAAGACAAGATGCACACGGTCAGGCACCAGCACCCACTCCAATCCCCAGGGAGGATTCCTCCCCAATGCTGGCTCATGGCTGCATACAGGGTTAATTGCACTACAGTCTGCCCTCACAGGTATCCCGTACCACTCCTGGGTGGGGAGAAGTAAAGTGAGTTATGCACCTTGCACAAGGGTGCAGCTCTGGGAAATGTACAGTTTTGAACTCTGCACCTTGTAGCTGCACAAGACTGCAGGTACGACATGCTAACCACTCAGCCACAGAGCCCCACTGTGGCTGCCCCATCTGTCTGTTTCTGTCTTTGTCATCAAGGTACCACTATAGGATTAATGAAGTGCCCCAGTGATCAGGGGGTAAAGTGTAAAGCTGTTTGAACCTGAGACATAGGGGATAAGTTGCTATAAAAAAACCTCACACCTTTTTGTCCATGGACTGGAGTGACATGGATCTGTGCTTGACAGATCATCAACACCTACACGGACGCTGTACAGACGGTGGACCCCCAGCTGGCATCGGGCAAACCTCACACTCTTTGGGTGGAGTTTGCCAAGTTCTACGAGAAAGCCAAGCAGATTGATGATGTGAGTTGTGATTCTGTCAGTCTGTGTAGTTCCAACATCTGAGTTTGGTAGTAGCTCTTGAGTGTAACACAAACAGTTGTATGATGTGATTGTGCGTTGTGATTCTGTCAGTTTGCGTAGTTCCGGCGTTTGTTTATAAATACAGTTTTTAGACACTAGACTATTATAATTTTAAGATTTAATTCTAATGATGAGACTTGATAAACCTTTTGTAAATTCGCAGAATAAGGACTGAATGTGGTTAAAACAGTTTATGGTCCTTTTGACTGGATTATCCAGCAGTTTTACATGACTGTTCAGAAATACTTGCATATGAACACTGTGTGTGTGTGTGTGTGTGTGTGTGTGTGTGTGTGTGTGTGTGTGTGTGTGCCAGTGCGTGTGTGTGTGTGTGTGTGTGTGTGTGTGTGTGTGTGTGTGTGTGCATAAACATGTGTGTGCATGAGTGTGTGTGTGTGTGTGTGTGTGCGTGTGTATATGTGTGTGTGTGTGCATGTATGTGCGTGTGTGTGCATGTATGTGTGTGCATATGAGTGTGTGTGTGAGTGCATGTGTGTGAATTCCTGTAGGATTAAATGACAGCTAAGATCAGCAAAAAGAAAACTGTACACTGGATATTGAAAACACCCTGAAGACAAGACGTTGAAGTACGGACCACGCCTTAACTGTGCACCTCTGCCCTTGCTGCAGGCACGCATCATCTTTGAGAAGGCGGTGCAGGTGCCCTTCAAGCATGTCAGTGACCTTGCCGCCGTGTGGTGTGAGTGGGGCGAGTTGGAGCTGCGCCACGAGTGAGTCATCCCCCTTGTGTGCAGTGTCTGTCCCCCTCCCCCCTTCCCCCTGTGGGTGGGTGGGTTAGAATAGACCCACCACCTCTCCCTGCAAGATGATAAACCCCCCTCATAACTCGGGAGATTGAGACTTGCTCCTACTCTACCCAGCTGCAGTGATTTTGTAGTCAGTGGCCTTCCATAGCCTACTCTACCCAGCTGTAGTGATCTTGTAGTCAGTGGCCTTCCATAGCCTACTCTACCCAGCTGTAGTGATCTTGTAGTCAGTGGCCTTCCATAGCCTACTCTACCCAGCTGTAGTGATCTTGTAGTCAGTGGCCTTCCATAGCCTACTCTACCCAGCTGTAGTGATCTTGTAGTCAGTGGCCTTCCATAGCCTACTCTACCCAGCTGTAGTGATCTTGTAGTCAGTGGCCTTCCATAGCCTACTCTACCCAGCTGTAGTGATCTTGTAGTCAGTGGCCTTCCATAGCCTACTCTACCCAGCTGTAGTGATCTTGTAGTCAGTGGCCTTCCATAGCCTACTCTACCCAGCTGTAGTGATCTTGTAGTCAGTGGCCTTCCATAGCCTACTCTACCCAGCTGCAGTGATTTTGTAGTCAGTGGCCTTCCATAGCCTACTCTACCCAGCTGTAGTGATTTTGTAGTCAGTGGCCTTCCATAGCCTACTCTACCCAGCTGTAGTGATCGTGTAGTCAGTGGCCTTCCATAGCCTACTCTACCCAGCTGTAGTGATCTTGTAGTCAGTGGCCTTCCATAGCCTACTCTACCCAGCTGTAGTGATCTTGTAGTCAGTGGCCTTCCATAGCCTACTCTACCCAGCTGTAGTGATCTTGTAGTCAGTGGCCTTCCATAGCCTTCTCTAACCAGCTCCAGGGATTTTGTAGTCAGTGGCCTTCCATAGCCTACTCTACCCAGCTGTAGTGATCTTGTAGTCAGTGGCCTTCCATAGCCTACTCTACCCAGCTGTAGTGATCTTGTAGTCAGTGGCCTTCCATAGCCTACTCTACCCAGCTGTAGTGATTTTGTAGTCAGTGGCCTTCCATAGCCTACTCTACCCAGCTGTAGTGATCTTGTAGTCAGTGGCCTTCCATAGCCTACTCTACCCAGCTGCAGTGATTTTGTAGTCAGTGGCCTTCCATAGCCTACTCTACCCAGCTGTAGTGATCTTGTAGTCAGTGGCCTTCCATAGCCTACTCTACCCAGCTGCAGTGATTTTGTAGTCAGTGGCCTTCCATAGCCTACTCTACCCAGCTGTAGTGATCTTGTAGTCAGTGGCCTTCCATAGCCTACTCTACCCAGCTGTAGTGATCATGTAGTCAGTGGCCTTCCATAGCCTACTCTACCCAGCTGTAGTGATCTTGTAGTCAGTGGCCTTCCATAGCCTACTCTACCCAGCTGTAGTGATCTTGTAGTCAGTGGCCTTCCATAGCCTACTCTACCCAGCTGTAGTGATCTTGTAGTCAGTGGCCTTCCATAGCCTACTCTACCCAGCTGTAGTGATCTTGTAGTCAGTGGCCTTCCATAGCCTACTCTACCCAGCTGTAGTGATCTTGTAGTCAGTGGCCTTCCATAGCCTACTCTACCCAGCTGTAGTGATCTTGTAGTCAGTGGCCTTCCATAGCCTACTCTACCCAGCTGTAGTGATCTTGTAGTCAGTGGCCTTCCATAGCCTACTCTACCCAGCTGTAGTGATCTTGTAGTCAGTGGCCTTCCATAGCCTACTCTACCCAGCTGTAGTGATCTTGTAGTCAGTGGCCTTCCATAGCCTACTCTACCCAGCTGTAGTGATCTTGTAGTCAGTGGCCTTCCATAGCCTACTCTACCCAGCTGTAGTGATCTTGTAGTCAGTGGCCTTCCATAGCCTACTCTACCCAGCTGTAGTGATCTTGTAGTCAGTGGCCTTCCATAGCCTACTCTACCCAGCTGTAGTGATCTTGTAGTCAGTGGCCTTCCATAGCCTACTCTACCCAGCTGTAGTGATCTTGTAGTCAGTGGCCTTCCATAGCCTACTCTACCCAGCTGTAGTGATCTTGTAGTCAGTGGCCTTCCATAGCCTACTCTACCCAGCTGCAGTGATTTTGTAGTCAGTGGCCTTCCATAGCCTACTCTACCCAGCTGTAGTGATTTTGTAGTCAGTGGCCTTCCATAGCCTACTCTACCCAGCTGTAGTGATCGTGTAGTCAGTGGCCTTCCATAGCCTACTCTACCCAGCTGTAGTGATCTTGTAGTCAGTGGCCTTCCATAGCCTACTCTACCCAGCTGTAGTGATCTTGTAGTCAGTGGCCTTCCATAGCCTACTCTACCCAGCTGTAGTGATCTTGTAGTCAGTGGCCTTCCATAGCCTACTCTACCCAGCTGTAGTGATCTTGTAGTCAGTGGCCTTCCATAGCCTACTCTACCCAGCTGCAGTGATTTTGTAGTCAGTGGCCTTCCATAGCCTACTCTACCCAGCTGTAGTGATCGTGTAGTCAGTGGCCTTCCATAGCCTACTCTACCCAGCTGTAGTGATCTTGTAGTCAGTGGCCTTCCATAGCCTACTCTACCCAGCTGTAGTGATCTTGTAGTCAGTGGCCTTCCATAGCCTACTCTACCCAGCTGTAGTGATCTTGTAGTCAGTGGCCTTCCATAGCCTACTCTACCCAGCTGTAGTGATCTTGTAGTCAGTGGCCTTCCATAGCCTACTCTACCCAGCTGTAGTGATCGTGTAGTCAGTGGCCTTCCATAGCCTACTCTACCCAGCTGTAGTGATCTTGTAGTCAGTGGCCTTCCATAGCCTACTCTACCCAGCTGTAGTGATCTTGTAGTCAGTGGCCTTCCATAGCCTACTCTACCCAGCTGTAGTGATCTTGTAGTCAGTGGCCTTCCATAGCCTACTCTACCCAGCTGTAGTGATCGTGTAGTCAGTGGCCTTCCATAGCCTACTCTACCCAGCTGTAGTGATCTTGTAGTCAGTGGCCTTCCATAGCCTACTCTACCCAGCTGTAGTGATCTTGTAGTCAGTGGCCTTCCATAGCCTACTCTACCCAGCTGTAGTGATCTTGTAGTCAGTGGCCTTCCATAGCCTACTCTACCCAGCTGTAGTGATCTTGTAGTCAGTGGCCTTCCATAGCCTACTCTACCCAGCTGTAGTGATCTTGTAGTCAGTGGCCTTCCATAGCCTACTCTACCCAGCTGTAGTGATCTTGTAGTCAGTGGCCTTCCATAGCCTACAGAAGCTTTTGGGCTAGAGGCATTCATTCATTCATTCATTCATCCATCCATCCATCCATCCATCCATCCATTCATTCATTCATGCATTCATTCATGCATTCATTCATCCATCCATTCATTCATTTATTCATTTGTTCATTCATTCATTTGTTCATTCATTCATTTATTCATTCACTGGGATAAACACTGCATAGGAAACTAAACCCTGGGAACTGCTTTCATGCAATTCAGGAAAATGACATACACAACTTGTAACACATGCAACTACAAATGTAATGAGAATCCTTACTTTATTACCAAATCATGTGCTATTCAGAGGAATATAAAAGTGTTAAATGAATTGTTGTTCCTAATCGTATGAAACTGATCACTATTTGTGAAACATGTCTGATCTACAAATCTGGAACATAATCATAAATACTTTGATTTTAAATAAGTTTTGCTTATGAATAGGCCAGTAAAGCAGGGGAAATGGGACAGCCTACAGTTTGTTACCTTTTGATGTCTTTTTCTTTTTCTTTATTAAAAAAAAAGGTTTTGGGTTCCAGGCAGAAAATTCTAGGATTTCTTGGGTTACCGCAACCACAAATATATACATGTATATAGTTTTGGCCTTATTGTGATTATGGGGATGGTGGCAGTAGCCATGGCAATGGTGTTGGTGATGGTTGCAGTGTTGTTGTAGTTGGTGGTGGTGGTGGTGCTGACAGTGATGGTGGTGATAGTGGTAGTGGTAACATTAACAATGATGAAGAAAATTATGATGACACTGATAATGGATTGAAAATTGACAATGATGACGATGGTGACAGATTGGATGATGATGATGATGATGATGATGATTGATGATGATGATGATGATGATGATGATGATGATGATGATGATGATGATGATGATGATGACACATTGAGTGGTGATGATGATGATATTTGATGATGATGATGATTTTGTTTTCCAGCAATCCTGCCGAGGCGTTGAAGTTGATGCAGAGAGCAACAAAACCTCCCAACAGGAAGGTGGCTTACCACGACCAGGTGTGTCTGCAGTGTTCCCTTGTCTCTGTAGAGGTGTCCTCTCTGTGGCCCGGCCTGTCCTGCCTCTGGTGGTGCTGTAGCCTCCGCATAGGTTATTGCCAAGTTTTGTGTACTTTGTTTGCTGTTTCCACTTCTAATGATTTAAGCAAAAAGGGGTATTTTTATGTTAATTTTATTCTTGATGAGAGAAATTGATTACTGAAGAGGACATGACTGTGTGTCAGTCCAGTGTTGGCCCAGGCGCATGTTATGATGGTGATACATATGCTTCTTGTGGAATGGATTTAATCTTTTATCACCTGTTTATTTAAAAAAATGAGATGTGGATTTTGACATTTGTAAATGTCCTAGAAGTGTGGGATGTTTGATTTAGCAATAGTGCCTTTAGTTTTCCAAAACATATGCACACATGCATGTAGCATGTGCACACACACACACACACACACACACACCACACACATACACACACACACACACACACACACGCCTCCCTTCTTTTTATTCTGCCGACAAACTGCAGTCTACAAGGTCAAGGTCAAATTCCCTTGGATGTTGCAGTCAGAGACAGTCCAATCCCGAGTGCACAAGTCTCTACAGGTGTGGTCTCTCTACGCGGATCTGGAGGAGAGCTTTGGAACCTTCAAGGTCAGTGTCCTACACCGCTTCCATTTATTTTTGGTGACTTCAAGAATGAAGAGTCCTTCTGAGGAGCGGTTTTGTTTTGATTGTGTGCATCTAGAATGTCTGTCACTGTGTCTGTTGTCAGCTGCCAGTGAAGGATTGATCAGGTGGCCCAGTGATCAGGGGGTAAAGTATAAAGTGGTTTGAGACCCAGACATGAGGGAAGAGATGCTATATAAAACCAGACCTTTACTCTTTTTTTGTGTGTTGGAGTGATTTCAATGATTGGTTTAGTGGCTGTGTGGGTTTTGTTTCTGGGTCCATCAGTCTATTTGTCCATTTGTCCATCTGTTCACTTGTCCATACTGGCAATCCCCTGTGTGTTGGGGGTCAGAAGAGACCCACCGCATCTCCCTACACGATTCGTAACAGGTGAATAAATAGGCACATCGCGACTTGATTTGCACTTACTCTCAACTATTCCAGTGATTTTAGTGCTTAGTGGCCTAACATAGCCTACAAAGGCTGATAGGCTGTAAAACCCCATCCATCCATCCATCCATACTGTCCATAGATGCTGCAGTGAAAAATTCAGGCTGTGCATTTTCTCACACCTTCATAGCATAACAAGGTGACTTCCATGCAGTGTAGGTCATCTTTTGCTCTTTTCCATTTGTCTCCCTTAGTTACAAGAATTGACCCACCGTGTCTCCCTACACGATTCGTAAGAGGCGAATAAATAGGGATATCGTGACTTGAATTGCGCTTGGAACTCTTCTAGTGATTTTTTCTTGCTTGGCCTGACATAGCCTACACAGGCTGATAGGCCATAAAACTCCATCCGTCCGTCCGTCCCTTAGATTCATTCCACATGGAACAAGTGAAAAACTCTTCTGTATTTTTGGAAAGACTTCCACAGCCATTTAGAGCACAGCAAAATGCTTTTCCAGATAATATATGTGTTGTTTGTACCCTCTCTGGAAAACAATGGACTCACCTGGCACCCGTCTGCGGAAGTCTTTCTGCAATTTTTTTTTCTTTTGATTTCACATGGACAGTTTCTTGACATGTAGATAGAGTGTAGATGCATGCCTCAGGATGACAAGCTGTTGCAACGAGGCATCTGTGTTGGCGTCCAGTTTGCTCAACAAGAAAATGAGCAAAGTCAGAAAATGGGAGAGGGTGAGCCTCATTGCTGAAAAGCAGTTCACAAATAGGGGTAGGGTCCACTAGAGACTTCACCTACCGGCGAAAAAAATTTACTTCATATGTGTGCATTGTCTTATAAGTTCTGATTGGCATATTCCCATGGTGTGCTGAGTGAAGCAGGTATTTGATTAAAGCACCCTGCAGAAACACAGACTCAAATGTCTTTTCGTGAAAATTATTTTTGATTTGTAATTTTTTAGTAATTCACTTTTATAGTGTTCCATTTTCATAGCTCATAAGTTATATATATATTGATGTTTATTTTATCAAAATTATGTTACATTTTGAATCAACAATTTAAAAAAAAGAAGATAGTATACTTGTTCCGCGTATTGTGGGATTTCCATCCACCGACCCTGCCTAACAACAGTCCCCTGTGGGTTGGGGGTAAGAATAGACACACCATGTCTCCCAGTGAATTCGAGAGTGATGAATAACCTTGAAACTCTAGACATGAGTTGCTCTTACTATAACACGCTCCAGTGAATATAAAAAAAGATCAGTAGCATTGAATAGCCTACAAAGGCTGATATGCCATAAAACTCCATTCATTCATTCATACATTTAGTCATTCATTTAGTCATTCATTCATTCATTCATTTATAACAACTGAATGCTGCAGTAAATCATCTCTCACATTATCTTGGAAACTACTGGGCCCTAGAATATTAAATTGCCTTGTTGGACATCATCAGTGTCTTCTCCTCCTCCTCCTCCTCCTCCTTCTCCTCCTCGTCCTCCTCCTCTTTGTCCTCCTCCTCCTTGTCCTCCTCCTCCTCGTCCTCCTCGTCCTTGTCCTCCTCCTCCTCCTCCTCCTCCTCCTCCTCCTACTCCTCTTCCTCCTCCTCCTCCTCCTCTTCCTCCTCCTCCTCCTCCTCCTCCTCCTTCTTCTTCTTCTTCTTCTTCTTTTTCTTTCTCCCTGTGGGTATCTGGTAAGAATTGACCCACCGTGTCTCCCTACGAGATTCATAAGAGGCCAATAACTAGGGACACCGTGACTTGATATGTGTTTACTCTAAACTGTTCTAGTGATTTTTGTGCTTATAAAGCACAAAAAAGGATGATAGGCCGTAAAGCATCATCCCTCCCTCCCTCCCTCCCTCCCTCCCTCCCTCCCTCCCTCCCTCCCTCCCTCCCTCCCTCCCTCCCTCCCTTCCCTCTCTTCTTCTTCTTCTTCTT
>JAWQFJ010002515.1:32500-65000 GCA_034096865.1 Theodoxus fluviatilis | reverse complement strand
AATGAATTTTTCCTATCTCCGTGGCTGTTTCAAGGGAAATAAATCGTACAGCTCTTTATTCTCTATCCAATATGTGTTCGCTGGAGTTACCTTTTCTTTAGTATAGTCCCCGTGAGAAAGCTAGATGTAGTAGAAGCTACGCTCACCCTATGTCGTGTTTACGCGCTTGTCGACATGGCGTCGCATTGTCAAAGGAGATCGAGCGGTGATGAAAATGACGAAGTATTAGAAGTGTGGATGGAAGAAGTGTCTGATATTGAAGATCTAGGTGGATATTGGACTTCTGAAGAAGATCTTTATGATTCTGATGCGGAAATAGTCCCAGTCAACGAGAATGAAGCGGTGGCTGACAGCGAAGACGAATCGACTTCGTGGCTGACAGCGAAGACGAATCGACTTTGTCGCCGTCGACGTCAGAGAGAGAGGAAGAGATAGAAACGGTGTTTACTGCAGACATAGACATCGATTCGGATGCAGAGGATGCCGAAAACCTTCTCTACTCCTCCAATGAACTGTACCACACAAAAGAGGACTATGCCGAGTAGGGCGCCTTCTTTCTCTCAGGCCATTTTGAGACTTTTCTTCTATTCAGACAGAGACAGATTGCAGTGAGTAAGTCAAGTGTATATTTTCTGATTTCACCTCTCTGACTTGCAAAAAAAAAATCATTTTCAAGCATTTTTTTATCCTGTAGTCAATCATTCATCAATATAGTTTGATGTGGAAATACTGATTTCAGAACTGTTGTGCAAAATCTATCTCTTGATTATTAGTACAATACATTAGGTGTAAAAAAAAAGAAAATCAAAATTGCATGTACCTGGTGTTAAAAAAAAAAAATCCCCAATTTTCTTACTGCATATTGTAACTATCCAGCACTTCAGCTAGAAAGTGCAAATGATTTTCTTTCTTGTGGTACCAAATATTAAACAGTTATTCAAAATTTGGACTTTGTACGATTTTTTGAAAACTTAAAAAAACACTGCGTACAGAGGTAAATTTCCTAATGCTATCCCTGCATAAGCAATGAGTTAAAAATTCACCTGCCTGAAAGCAAAATTCACTGGCCTGAAAGCATGTTGGCCCCACTACAGTGATCACACTAGTCAAATAAATATCAGTGACTCCTTCTTATAAAATGTGTTTTGCATTGAACATGTAAACAATATCGCTATGAGGGTCAGGCAGACTAAACAGGCGGTTTGGAGGCGGCCTAGCAAGCAGTGTCAGGGTGTGTCGACACAGTTTTCAAGCTGTTGTGTGTTTTGATTTTAAAGTAAATCAGTGGAGAATTTGATGGCCCTTTCGGGCAAATCTAGATTGACTTTTCCGTGCCCCAAAAGAACATCTGGTTGCCCTGGGTAATTGCTTGTGTTGGACCCTGTGACAGCGTGGGAGTAGGTGTAGAAAGGAGAAGATTTGGGGTAAAGGAACAGAAAAAGGGGGAGACGGGTGATTAGTTGAAGGGGGTGAAAGGGAGGTGGGTTTGGTGGATGAATATGTGACGTTTGGCAAAGCATAGACTGAAATGTGCATTGGTGCAGAGGATAAGAGCTGTATGTGCATGTGTGTGTGTGTGTGTGTGTGTGTGTCACATGTGTGTGAGTGTATATGTAAGTGTGTGTGGGTGCATATGTGGATGTGTGTGTGTGCTCATGTATGTGTGTGTATAAGCATTAGTACAAGTGTCTGTGTGCATGTTGATGTCCATATGTAAGTGTATGCATTTCCATGTGCCTCTGGTACAGATGGTTAATGCATTGCTTTTGTTTTCTGAAGAACCCAAGTCCTGATAAATCACAAACCACTGACAGTTTTCCCCCTCTCATGGCAGATGTTCAACGTCTACATCAAGCGGGCAGCCGAGATGTGTGGCGTGACCAACACCAGGGCCATCTATGAGAAAGCCATCGAGGTCCTTCCCGATGCACAGGCCAGGTAAGCCCCCTAGCTCACTGTGCATATGTCCTTGTACTCATATGTCCTCAAATGTGGCCTTTTCTTACAGAGTGATGGATAAGTTGACATTTTTCACTGAGAGATTTATGTATTTAGAAAGAAGATACACTGTTCTTTAGTTTGATACAAGGATGACAATTAGTTCAGAAACTGATAATGGTAGCCAGGAGAATAGTTTCTGCTGCTAATGTCGATTGCTGTTTGATTTATAAAAAAAAAAAAATCATACTCTGGACATATGAAACTGAAAGTCATGGTTTTCCTTCCATACTGACCAGTAGACAAACCAGTGATATATGACCCTTTGACCTCGAAAAAAGAATTAGCATAATTATTACCCACACGTGCCAGCCTGCATCGGCCAATCCGATTGCTTATACCAAGCAGACAGGCCGTGGCAAGGGAGGTAACTCCCCAATGCCTCGTGCCTGCCTGTATATATAAGGCTGCAGGCAGCACGTCCCACACTTTTGACAATTTTCGAAACTTTACGTTTCGCTGGTACTTTTGCTACTGGGATTACCTCGAGGTTACGTTGTGTGACTTAAGGAGTTAGCTGTTCCTTCGCTGGGAGCTTGAGGGAAGTATGGCGGTGCGTCACGGTTGCGTCTGTTTGACGCTTCGTGTAGCAGTGTGTTTGCTTGGTTGTTTGCGTACACGCGCTGTGTGGTCGCTTTAGCGTGTAGCGCTCTTTCAGTGCGCGCGAGGACTGGCTGGCGTTGCTTGTTTGCTTGTCTTCACGTGCATTTTTTCGTTGGTTGTTCGCTGTTACTCGACGTCGGTGGCGTGGCTACCGCACTCGTTAATGGCGACTGCACCTACTCCGTTTCGTGGCTAGGAATGGCGTACTCAGACCTGTTTACCCTTCCGCAATTTGCGGAAATCTTCTGATTTTGAGTCCGAGTCTCCGCTTTTACGGACGATCTTCCGGCCGATATTTCGCTGAAAAAATCAAAATCTTCCTCTTGAAGATCAAAACCTTCCGCATTTTTGTGATTATTTATCAAATCTTCCTCATAAGGGTTTTTGGGGGTAAACAGGTCTGCGTACTCTCTGTGGTGGCGGCGACATGGAGGTAGAGAGGTGTTCTTGTTCTTATGAACGCGTGCTCATCTCACTCTCCTACTTCGTCTCCCACTCCTGGTTAGGGGGTTAGCGGCGTGCAGCTTTTGGCGTTCGTTGAACGCTGGTATAGGCGTTTGGGATTGGGCGCTTGGAAGTTGCGGCATGCGCTCGTTTTCTTGTGTTGGCGGTCGTTGCTTGTCATAGGAGCACTGACTGACTGCTGTTTCGCTTGTTGCTGTCTCGCGTTCGTTTTGTTGCTGCGCTGTGCGCCATTCCCAGGCTTCGGGACTGGCGCCTTGCTGTGACTGTGAGCGTTTAATGGCGTCCGTCATTTAGTTAGCGCGTGTTAGCGGCGTGCGTTCTCCGGGCGTTGGCAAGGCGGTGGAGGCAACGTCGGGGGGAGGTTGGAATTCTCACCAGTTACGAGTGAGTGTTTCTGCTTTTCCTTCTCTTGCGTCCATGCGTCGGTCGGGTTGCGAGGCTTCCACTCCTTTTCCTGTGTCGATAGGTGGCGCTGCGGAGTTTCAGTCTCGCACGTTTCTGTTATGTTTCTGTGTGGCTGTGTGTTCGTTTCTCGGCGTCGGGGCGGTTACACAGTCTGCATGTCATGGCGGAACTTCCCCACGCGGGGTCGTGTTCGTGGCGTGCAGGATTTGGAGTCGCCTCGACTGGGGCAGCGAGGTCGGGGGCAGAGGGGGTACGCGGTCTTTACGAACGCGTGCTTCTGCTCTTCCTTCTGCTTCGTCCTCCACGCGTAGGTGTACTTCGCGTGCTTCGTGTTTGTGCCTGTGTTGGAAAACCAGGCATAGAGGCGGAAGTTTTTTCGCATGCGGCTGTTGCTGTTCCACCACGCGTCTATTGCAACGGTCGCCACTTGACTGGGCCGACAGTTGCTTTCTCTGCTGGTGGGAGTGAGCCCTCGGAGTTTCCGCTCTCAGCCTTCTCCCCTGGCTATGTCTCCCCGGGCCAGTGGAACAGGAGTATCTGTTATCTCCTCTCCCGCTGGGTCGGTTGTTGTGCGGTCAGTGTGGCCAGTTCCCGCGCCCTTGGATAGTGGCGTGATGTGGCTTTCTGTGGGAAGGCGTTCCATGGACAGGTATGTATTGTGCGGTCAGTTGTGGCCAGTTCCCGCGCCCTTGGATAGTGGCGCGATGTGGCTTTCTGTGGGAAGGCGTTCCACGGACAGGTATGTATTGTGCGGTCAGTTGTGGCCAATTCCCGCGCCCTTGGATAGTGGCGCGATGTGGCTTCTGACGGGAGGCGGTTCCACGCTCCTCCGAGCTTGGACAGGTATGTATTGTGCGGTCAGTTGTGGCCAGTTCTGGCCAGTTCCCGCGGCCTTGGATAGTGGCACGATGCGGCTTTCTGTCGGAAAGCTGTCCCACGCTCCTTACGGGTCGAGCTCGGACAGGTATGTATTGGACGCTCACGGAAGGCGGTCCCGCGCTCCCCTCGGGTCGAGTTCTGCGGTCAGACGCGGCAGAGAGTAGCTTCCGGCCATCCAGCTGACACTGTTTTGGTCCGGTGAGCACCCTGCCCCCCTTCCCGTGCTTTCCTCTGCTTTCCTCTGTGCCCCGCCCTCGTGCTCCCACAAGGTCGAGCCTGCGGTGGGGCCTCGGCAAGAGCGCTGCTCCCGGCCAGCAGCTGCCACTGCTCGGTCCGGTGACGCACCCTGCCTCTATCCTGTGCTCTTTTTTCCTCGGCGTGAGCGCTGCTCCCGGCCAGCAGCTGACACTGCTCGGTCCGGTGACGCACCCTGCCTCTCTCCTCGGCGGGAGCGCTGCGCCCGGCCAGGAGCTAACACTGCTCGGTCCGGTGACGCACCCTGCCTCTATCCTGTGGCCCCGGCCCCGTGCTCCCGCAAGGTCGAGCCCTGCGGTGGGGCCTCGGCAGGAGTGCTGCTCCCGGCCAGCAGCTGACACTGCTCGGTCTGGTGACGCACCCTGCCTCTATTCTGTGCTCTTCTCTGTGCTTTCTTCTGTGCCCCGCCCCTGTGCTCCCGCAAGGTCAAGCCCTGCGGTGGGGCCTCGGCAGGAGCGCTGCTCCCGGCCAGCAGCTGCCACTGCTTGGTCTGGTGAGCACCCTGCCCCCCCCCTTTTTTTTATGTGCTCTTTCTTCTGTGCCCCGCCCCGTGCTCCCGCAAGGTCGAGCCCTGCGGTGGGGCCTCGGCAGGAGCGCTGCTCCCGGCCAGCAGCTAACACTGCTTGGTCCGGTGAGCACCCTGCCCCTTTCCTGTGCTTTCCTCTGTGCCCCGCCCCCGTGCTCCCGCAAGGTCGAGCCCGGCGATGGGACCTCGGCAGGAGCGCTGCTCCTGGCCAGCAGCTGACACTGCTTGGTCCTGGGAGCACCCTGCCCCTTTCCTGTGCTCTCCTCTGTGCTTTCTTCTGTGCTCCGCCCCCGTGCTCCCGCAAGGTTGAGCCCTGCGGTGGGGCCTCGGCAGAGCGCTGCTTCCGGCCATACAGCTGGTACTGCTTGGTCCGGTGCACCCTTCCGTGCACTCCCTTGTGCCCGCCCCTGTGCTCCCGTCAGGTCGAGCCGGCGGTGGGGCCTCGGCAGGAGCGCTGCTCCCGGCCATCAGCTGACACTGCTTGGTCCGGTGAGCACCCTGCCTCCTTTCCTGTGTTCTCTGTGCTCCGCCCCCGTGCTCCCGCAAGGTTGAGCCCTGCGGTGGGGCCTCGGCAGAGCGCTGCTTCCGGCCATACAGCTGGCACTGCTTGGTCCGGTGAACCCTTTCCGTGCACTCCCTTGTGCCCCGCCCCTGTGCTCCCGTCGGGTCGGGCAGGGCGGAGCGGCAACCCCACCGAGCTCTCGCAAGGTCGAGCTCGGCGGGGGGCCCTAGGCAGAGCGTGGCTCCCGGCCGTTCAGCAGACACTGTTTGGTCCGGTGATCACGCCGCCCTCCTTCTGTGCACTCCCATGGGTCCCGGCCCTGCGCTTCCGGAAGGTCAAGCGGGGCGGGACGGCGCGGTCATGGGTCTGTTTTCTCCTCTGACTCTGCGGTCGTCGACTGTGTTTCTCCCTGCGGGGAGGCAAGTCTAGAACGACCGGATCAGAGCCCAGCGAGTTGGCACGCTCGGTTCTCGGACCCTGGTTCCAATGCGGCTGCGGGAAGGGGAGGGGGACGTTGAGTCGGCCGACCAACGCTCCTTTCGCTCTCTGTCTGTGGACTCTTCCGGTGAGGAACCGTTGGCGCGGCTGGGGTTCGGCCTTTTCAGGGGCGCAGTTCCAGTGTTCTGCCGCGCTGACTTCGTTCTTCTTCTACGCGTGCACACGCTCTGCAACGGGCTTTTGCCGTGTGGCGTCGGCAAGTTCATGACAGCGCTATTCTGCGGGTGGTGCGGGACGGATTATTCCGCTCACGACTCCTCCGCATCTGTCACGTGAGCCTCTTGCTTTTCCTAAACCCTTTCACCCTGAGAGAGTAAAGGTGTTGGAAGAGGAGGTCGCTTATCTGCTGGCTACGCAGGTTGTCCGGTTATCTCGGGCGTCTAGGAGGCACAGTCTCTACGACTCTGTCTCTCAAGCTGGGAGATTCTGGTTTGGGCTGATTCCCATGGCATTTCTTTTTCCACGGAGTTCATTCCTGGAAAGTTGAATATGCTGGCGGATCACCTGAGCCGGATGTATCAGGTTCGGCCTTCAGAGTGGACTGTAGGCATCAGGCTCTAGAGCAGGTGTGGCTTCGCTGGGGCAAGCCGATGGTGGATCTGTTCGCACCCGGTTCGACACGCGTTGCCGTGTTACTTCTCGCCTAGGTATGATCCACAGGCTCTCGGGCGGGATGCCTTTGCTAGGTCGTGGTCGAGCATGGCACTCTACGCTTTCCCTCCCACATGCCTTCTTCCGAGGGTGTTGGTCACGGTCGGCCGGGAGCGTCCTCGCATGATCCTGGTCGTGCCTTCTGGCCTGGAGCTTTCTGCTTCTCTGATGCTGGCTATGGCTGATGGGGAACGCATCGAGCTTCATCTCTCTGCGTGCACTCTCGTGAACCTCGTTCGGGAATTGGCCATCTGAATGTTCACGTGTTGAACTTTTCTGCTTGGCTTCTTTCCAACATGGGTTCACCTGGCTAGTTCCTTGTTGTTAGAGTTCGTGTCAATGACACCTTTGGCATCAACAGTTGGTTGTTGCGGGTTCGGCTGTTCGAGTTTGTGGTGAGTGGTTTTTTCTTTTATTTAAATGTTTAGTCAGGTGTTTTGCACAACCCACCCCCATTGCTGGGCAATCATATCACTGGTTTGTCTACTGGTCAGTATGGAAGGAAAACTTGAAGAAATTTAAACTAATTTCTATGTTTTCTTGACATACTTACCAGTAGACAAATTATTGTCCCACCCACCTCCCCGTTTGTGCATTTGCTCGAGTTATCTCAGCATTGTCAAAGTGTGGGACGTGCTGCCTGCAGCCTTATATATACAGGCAGGCACGAGGCATTGGGGAGTTACCTCCCTTGCCATGGCCTGTCTGCTTGGTATAAGCAATCGGATTGGCCGATGCAGGCTGGCACGTGTGGGTAATAATTATGCTAATTCTTTTTTCGAGGTCAAAGGGTCATATATCACTGGTTTGTCTACTGGTAAGTATGTCAAGAAAACATAGAAATTAGTTTAAATTTCTTCAAATTCTTCACCCTTTCCCATTCAGTTGGCCTAACTTGGCTGACCCCCTATCTGTTCACGTTAGCCCAGCCCGGGAGGGTTCGTTCATTTCACATGTTTTTCCCATCAAACTAGTCCATTTCACATGTGTTTCCTATCAAATTAGTCCATTTCACATGCGTTTCCCATCAAACTAGTCCATTTCACATGTGTTTCCCATCAAACTAGTCCATTTCACATGTGTTTCCCATCAAACTAGTCAATTTCACATGTGTTTCCCATCAAACTAGGGTCCCAGGGTGGGAATTGTCAGCATAGGTCCTCTCCGGAATCTCTCTCCGTTTGAGATCATCTTACCATTTTTGGACAATAATTTTCCCCTGAGGTTTGGAAGGGATGAATTTGTTTTCAGACAGCTGCACTTGCAACATGCATCTCTGAATTCTATCAGCCTATCTCGGTTTCACCTCTGAACAGCAAAGGGTTAAGAATCCATCTTTTTGGAGATGTGTCCATAATAATGGAGCAGTCCCTGCAAGCTATGCAGCCAGGGGTTTCAGCTGCTGTCAGGAGGCATCAAGCTGCCCCGGCCATATGTTACTTGTGCTTTGAATGATTGGAAGATTTGCTACAGTGATACTACATTACTAGTCAGAAACCTTGCTAGAGAATGTGAGAGTGTGTGATGATACATACCATACTACAAGAAAATGGCTTTTTGATGTGTTTGCAGGGAGATGTCCATGAGGTTTGCCGATCTGGAGAAGAAGCTGGGAGAGATTGACAGAGCCCGCGCCATCTATGGCCATGCCTCACAGATGGCCGACCCACGGGTGTGTACAGATGTCTCTGTCCTTATCATGCTGCTTCTTTCCTTCCTTTCCTTGCTTCATTCATCCTTCTCAGCATCTACCTTCTTTTTTCCCTCCTTTCTCTCCCTCATTTCCTTCCCTCCTTTCTATCCTTCATTTCTTTCCCTCCTTTCTGTCCCTCCTCTCTGTCCCTCCTTTCTGTCCCTCCTTTCTGTCCCTCCTCTCTGTCCCTCCTTTCTGTCCCTCCTCTCTGTCCCTCCTTTCTGTCCCTCCTTTCTGTCCCTCCTTTCTGTCCCTCCTTTCTGTCCCTCCTTTCTGTCCCTCCTTTCTGTCCCTCCTCTCTGTCCCTCCTTTCTGTCCCTCCTTTCTATCCTTCCTTTCTGTCCCTCCTTTCTGTCCCTTCTTTCTGTCCCTCCTTTCTGTCCCTCCTTTCTGTCCCTCCTTTCTGTCCCTCCTTTCTATCCCTCCTTTCTCTCCCTCCTTTCTGTCCCTCCTTTCTGTCCCTCCTTTCTGTCCCTCCTTTCTGTCCCTCCTTTCTCTCCCTCCTTTCTATCCCTCCTTTCTCTCCCTCCTTTCTGTCCCTCCTTTCTGTCCCTCCTTTCTGTCCCTCCTTTCTGTCCCTCCTTTCTGTCCCTCCTTTTCCTCTCATCCCCAGGGTAAGAATAGACCTACCATGTGTCTCCCTGCTTGATGTGTAATGTGTCTCCCTGCTTGATGTGTAATGTGTCTCCCTGCTTGATGTGTAATGTGTCTCCCTGCTTGATGTGTAATGTGTCTCCCTGCTTGATGTGTAATGTGTCTCCCTGCTTGATGTGTAATGTGTCTCCCTGCTTGATGTGTAATGTGTCTCCCTGCTTGATGTGTAATGTGTCTCCCTGCTTGATGTGTAATGTGTCTCCCTGCTTGATGTGTAATGTGTCTCCCTGCTTGATGTGTAATGCGTCTCCCTGCTTGATGTGTAGTGTGTCTCCCTGCTTGATGTGTAATGCATCTCCCTGCTTGATGTGTAGTGTGTCTCCCTGCTTGATGTGTAATGTGTCTTCCTGCTTGATGTGTAATGTGTCTTCCTGCTTGATGTGTAATGTGTCTTCCTGCTTGATGTGTAATGTGTCTTCCTGCTTGATGTGTAAAAGATGAATAACTACGGAAATCAAGATGGGACTTGCTCTTACTCTTACTACTTCTAGTAGTTCACTATAAAACTCCATTCATTCATTCATCCATCCATCCATCCATCCATCCATCCATCCATCCATCCATCCATCCATCCATCCATCCATCCATCCCATCCATCCATCCATCCATCCATTCATTATTAATTCCCTTACTCCCATCCATTTACTCCTTTTTGCATATCATCTTCACTTCCTACTCCTTCATAATTTTTCTCATCTTCTCTTCCTTTCTGGTTTCCTTCTGTCATTCCTTCCCTGCTTCCCCTCCCTTTTTAACCTCTCTTTCCTTCTTTGTTTCCTGTTGTTTCCTATTGTTTCCTGTTGTTTCCTGTTGTTTCCTCTTGTTTCCTGTTGTTTCCTGTTGTTTCCTGTTGTTTCCTCTATTTTTCCTTGCATTATTTCTATCTTTCTTCTTATCGTTATCATGTCTTTGCTATTCCTTTGTGTTGCATATTCCCATCTTTGTTTTCATCTTGTATATTGCCTCCTTCTCTCCTTCCTCTCTCCTGTTCATGTTTATTAGGCTGGAAATAAGCGGACACTGGGTGTGGGGTAAGAATAGATCCTCTGTGTCTCCCTACACCATTCATGACTGGCTAACAACTATGGAAGTCAAGCCTTCACTAGCTCTTGTTCTAACCGGCTCAAGTGATATTTGGGGGGAGATAGGTTGCCTTAAATAGCCTACAAAGATTAATAGGACATAATACTTCCTTCCTTCCTTCATTCATTCATTCATTCATTCATTCATTCATTCATTCATGATTTCATTCTTTCATTCATTCATTCATTCATTATTCCATATTCACACATCAAGCGTTTGACTTGCAGTAGCTTGCAGTTGACGGGGGCGGTGTTTGAAGCTGCACAGATCCTAGAGTTGCATTCTTAGGCAAGGTGCTTTGCCCACGTTGCTTCTCCTACTCAGGAGTGAAACCGGTCACTGGGCGCTGCACAGTGGCCAAAAAGAATTTCCTTTAAAAAAAGGACACAATAAAGACCACCATCATCATCATCATCATCATCATCATCATCATCATCATCATCATCATCATCATCATCATCATCATCATCATCACGAAGATTATTATTATTATTATTATTATTCATTTATCATTACATGACTCTAAGGAACTATGCAGTTGTGAAGACTTGCTCAATATCTGTACATTACACAAAGAGGCATATGAATTTGACTCATCTCTGGATGCCTGCAACTTTGCTAAGGTTCTTCTAGCCTAGAAGGAGTTGTTCAGTGCTTTGACTTCACTAAGTGTTTCTGTGCTCTCTGTTTCCAGATCTCTGCAGACTTCTGGGAAGCGTGGAAGCAGTTTGAGATCGCCCATGGCAACGAGGACACGGTGAAGGAGATGCTGAGGATCAAGCGCAGTGTGCAGGCCATCTACAACACTCAGGTAGGAGGCTCCCTTCTGTGCTGCTCTTGCTGCCTGTGTCGACCAACTTCCAGCTAAACTGTGCCCTTGGTGTTTCGTAAACCATGTCTGGTGCGTGAAGATCACACAAAGAAACCTAACCCACAGTCATTAATAGCCTGAAACAGTTTTGAAATGTGTAAAATATTTTTCAATGGCATTGAAAAATTTGGAAATTTTGGCTAAAACTGAAAAGTTGTGGAAAAGTTGTGAAATATCTGTATCGGCCGAAGTTTTTTTATAATCGTGCTTAGCGGCATGTGAGCGATCACTTCCTGTTACATGGCATGCAGAGTTGCTCCTCTTGTAGAGCGTGACATCATTGAGCTGGAGATTCACAGCCCACATTCTGCTGCCCTTACTCACTGTCTTTTTATGCATTTGGTTTATCCAGATTTAAATTTCAGCCCCTAGCAGTGTGAAACAATTGTAAGTTTTCACAGATATGTGTGAGAAAATGCCATTTAATATTTCAGTAAGTCATGGAAAAGTAATGGAAAAGTTTTGAAATTTGTTTTTGGGAAGTCTGACCTGGAATCCCACATGATATGTCATGCAGTTTTTGTTGTTGTCACGACAAATCCGTTGGTTGTGAGAGACAGTCTTTGTGTTGTTGTGTTGTTGTTGTTGTTGTTGCATACCTGGGCTAAACACTCCCAGGATCACCGAAGTGGGTGAGATGATTGCGTGTGTTACTGTTTTTGAACACCCCGCCATATAGGCAGCCACACTCCGTCTTCAGGGGATTTGATCTCTGTCTCCAGAGAATACCAGTTGTTATGTTAGGAGCTTACCACGGCTGAAGATAATCCCCACATAGTACAACATAACAACATTTTGCTGTAGCCTTGGTTTTTGGCTGGAGTCAACAGTCTTTGTAATAAAACAGCCTTTGAAAGATCTATCTGGGCTGTGATGATCTGTGCTTGGAAAAGTGCCTTACCTCCTCTCTGTCTTGTTCCAGGTCAACTTCATGTCTTCTCAGATGTTGGCAGCAGTGGCAGGCAAGGGAGACAAACCAGGTGAGACTGTCACTTACAATTTTTTTTGCAAGGAATATGTTTACATTCTATGTCTAGAGTATGGGAAACAGCAGTCCAGTCATCCTGAACAGGAACCAAACCATGGGAAGTAATCATATAGCTCTCCTGCTTATAGAGTATGGGAAACAGCAGTCCAGTCATCCTGAACAGGAACCAAACCATGGGATGTACATATAGCTCTCCTGCTTATAGAGTATGGGAAACAGCAGTCCAGTCATTCTGAACAGGAACCAAACCATGGGATGTACATATAGCTCTCCTGCTTATAGAGTATGGGAAACAGCAGTCCAGTCATTCTGAACAGGAACCAAACCATGGGATGTACATATAGCTCTCCTGCTTATAGAGTATGGGAAACAGCAGTCCAGTCATCCTGAACAGGAACCAAACCATGGGACGTAATCATATAGCTCTCCTGCTTATAGAGTATGGGAAACAGCAGTCCAGTCATCCTGAACAGGAACCAAACCATGGGAAGTAATCATATAGCTCTCCTGCTTATAGAGTATGGGAAACAGCAGTCCAGTCATCCTGAACAGGAACCAAACCATGGGATGTACATATAGCTCTCCTGCTTATAGAGTATGGGAAACAGCAGTCCAGTCATCCTGAACAGGAACCAAACCATGGGAAGTAATCATATAGCTCTCCTGCTTATAGAGTATGGGAAACAGCAGTCCAGTCATCCTGAACAGGAACCAAACCATGGGACGTAATCATATAGCTCTCCTGCTTATAGAGTATGGGAAACAGCAGTCCAGTCATCCTGAACAGGAACCAAACCATGGGACGTAATCATATAGCTCTCCTGCTGACATGATGAGCAACTACAGTAAATCCTGATCATATTGGGAAAACTAAAGGGCTCTGAGACCGCAAGCCTCCACCAAGGAAGCCACAATTCCTCTTCCATGGTCTGTATTGTTTGGCAGGATGTTCTGCTAGCCGGGCCTGACACTACGAAATTTAGTTCATTCAGCACCTGCTAGCAGCCTCTGAGCGTGAAGCACAAATGCCGGCCTCTTCGATGTTTTCACGTCATTGACTTCATGATGCGCGATGACATTTCTCCTTCCCATTCTTGAACTAAATAACAAGTAATGTTCAAAATGTTTTGGATTGTTCCTTGGGTGAATCCCTTACCATCCAAATTTCATCAGTGTCCGTTTTGAGTTATTTTACCGAATAATGAAGTAACCAAGGGAAAAAATAACCTCCTTTGCAGAGAACATGCACTGCAAGGAATGAGTTAATGTTGTATGGAAAACAGCAGTCGAGTCATCATGGACGTAATTGTCTAGCTCTAATGCTGATAGGATGAGCAACTACAGTAAATCTCGATCTTATTGGAAAACTAAAAGAAGAAAAACAAACATGTAACTGTAAGTTCATCAGTGTTGTTGGTTTTCCACATGTTGTGATTGCACTTGTACAAGCGAGTGTCACTGCTTCTGCAGGAGTGACATGATCCAGTACTATGAGACTGTGATGATTTGAATGAAGTGGTAAAATTTAGGAGATTTCTACTCTCTGCATCTGTTTTCCTTCAGCGTTTTAAACAAGAAATGCTGTTTGACCTGTATTGCAGCCCTCTTTTTTTGTGATGTAAGAAGTAGGATTTGTGAGAGGGGAGAGAGACAGGAGAGAGACAGGAGAGAGACAGGAGAGAGAGAGAGAGAGAGAGAGAGAGAGAGAGAGAGAGAGAGAGAGAGAGAGAGAGAGAGAGAGAGAGAGAGAGAGAGAGAGAGATGGTTTGGGATATCATGCATTGATTTCATTGCATTGATGGTACCATGTTGTTTCAGTAGCTTAAAAGCTAGTCAGCTGGCTAGTACCCTCAGTCCCTGTAAAGTGACAGTCCACACATCCAGGGCATTTTGGACTAGGAAAAGCAGGCTTTGTTGCAGCCTTTATGAATCTCATCTAATCTTAGGTATCAAAACAACCTCACTGACCTTTGACCTGTTGACCTTGCAGCAGAGGAGGTCAACCAGATGCAGCAGCTGGAAGAGAGAGCCAGGAAGCTGGCAGAGGAAGCAGTCAAGGACAGAGCCAAGCCAGACAAGAACATCCTCTTTGTCAGGTGAGTTCCACTGGCAAGGGTGCTTTTTGAAGTACTATTTATTGTTCATGCTTTTTAATGTTTTTCCTGTGGCACATGCCCTATAGTAAAAAGATGTGTAGGGAGCCTAGCCTATGGGCAGTAACAGAAGGTTCATATTGCTGCTTGTACAGGTAGCCTCTGCCTTGAAAGCTCTTGCCACAATGAGAGAGTTGAGTAGGTTACAACCCACATTA
Source organism: Theodoxus fluviatilis (assembly GCA_034096865.1). Lineage (NCBI taxonomy): Eukaryota > Metazoa > Mollusca > Gastropoda > Cycloneritida > Neritidae > Theodoxus > Theodoxus fluviatilis. The sequence continues at coordinate 50,618 of JAWQFJ010002515.1, read as the reverse complement.
CTGGATAAACAAACCCCCCCCCAATAGAAAACAAAAGACCATTCTGTGTGACAGAAAGAAAAGCCATTCCATGTAGGTAAGGGTAAAAGTGTGGTTTAAGTAGTGACTTGTTATTGGGCCTCAAACTGCTTTTACCCCCTCATCATTAGGCTGCATGATCAATTTTTTTACTGGCACCAGACAACAAACAGTGACAGAAAGACAAGATGCACACAGACCAGAGTGTTGTCTCTACTTCCTGGGAAGTATTCCAACACAGTGCTGGTCCACTGCCACATCAAGGGTTCCTTGCACTTCACAGTGCCATCACTGGTCTCTTGGGAATCTGGCTTTGCTCCTGTACGTGGAGGTGTTGTGAGTGAAGCAGTCTTGCTTGGGGATGCACATCTAGGATCTGTGCAGCTTTGAATGGTGCACCAGCAAGCCGCAAGAGGCTGGAGACTGTGGTAGAGTGCTCTTAACCCTTTCTTGTTCAGTAGGCCGAAGTCGGCCGACCAGCTATCTGTTCAGGAGACTCAACTCGGCTTTGGGACGGTGTGTCCATTTCACATGTGTTTCCCATCAAACTAAATGGTCAGCATTGGTCCACTCTGGAATTTCCATTTGAGATCGTCTTGCCATTTTAGAATAGTTATTTCCCCAGAGAGAGTTGGAAGGGCGCATTTGTCTCTTGACAGCTGCACTCAACATGCATCTCTGAATTCTATAAGCCTATCCTAGTTTCACAACTGAACAGCAAAGGGTTAACACCTGAACTATGGTCCATGAACAAGCTCCGGAGACTCGGCCAAGAGGAACCTACACCTGGAGCCACTTCATTCCCCCTGAGAAACAGGAACCCCTGTCTGCTGAGCTTTAGGCGCCTCATCCAGTAGCTCAGCCAGGGACAGCCCCAAGTTGCCAAAGAGGCCAGCAGGGCATCAGGACAGGGTTAGATCATTCAGATCAAACCATGCATTCAAACCACTCTTGAAGATTGAGCCTATACCATGCACACTGTCGCGTTTTTGTTTACCTTGACTTGATTAGTTGACAGTTCCTCCCCAAAGAACGACGTAGTCGTCTGAGGGAAAGGTAACCACGATAAACAAATAGTTTACAGACTAAACTAAACCACCACTCCTTGGGGGGACACACACGAACATCAAGCAATGCCAGAAACGCAATTGAATACAGACCACTGAATCAGATTTAAAAATAACAATGACTTTATTCAAACACAAACCCTTCCCTGCAGCACAGGTACTGCAAGGGACAGGGTAGGTAAGTGGTAATGAAAAACAAAAGAAAAGCACCCAGAACAAGTCAGGGTAGCGGGAGAGATGGAGTGCCTCCGCTCCCTGTACAAAGTTTGGGAAAAATAAACAACAACAACAACAATCCCAAAAGATGAAGAATTGAGAAACAAGTCAAAGAATGGTCAACTCATACACTGAATCTATTTCCTAAGTCACCGGTGACTAGGTAGATATAAGAAGTGTACTGAAAAAAAAACAATCTCCGTTTCTCCACTCTCTCTCAACAATTGACCAGAAACTGAAATTAAATCAGCAATCAAAACTGGCTTGAAATATACATCCCTTTCTACCACTCGTTCTGAGATGCCCCCTCAGAACGATAAGAATACAGACGTACAATTGAAGTGAAACAACACTAAGGCATGACAACCGAGTCACTCCTACTTCAATTTGCAAACAGTCTCCAAACATTCAACAACCCCCTGTTGTTAAATAACAATGCTCTGAAACTTCCCCCAAAAGACCTGATCCAACACAGTCTCCACCTAGAAGATTTTTACAGAACTTGCTCCGAATTATTACGATCAGAGTTACTTTGAGCCAACCCCTCACAACAACATCCGCCGTCGTGCATGTCAATGAACCCCTGAACCCCCGTTAAACTCCTCCTCCCTTCCCCTCTAGCCGTGACGTGTATCCGCCCAAACGCCAGACCAGTGGAAAGTGAACAAACCAACTCGCTCCGTGCACAAATCTCTCTTTCACGCGTCAACCTCCTTCGCTCGCTAGTTCATACGAACTGTCACTCTCCGAGCAGGCACAATGTTAACGCAACATGTGAATAAACAATGAAAAGGTTTTTTCTTACCCCCCTTTTCGATGTCATGGACTCTCTCACTCTCAGTCCCGGAGACTCCACTCCAGATCCGACTTACCCGACACACGCTGTCAGAATTTCGTAAGTAGGAAAGAACACAACAAATCTCGCATAAATCCCCATGTGACCATTTACCCCCTCCCACTCTTCAGTCCCTTGAAAGAAGAAGTCCGTCTCTGAATCCAACTCAGATAAATATAAGAAGAAACACCGTTCCCCAGGAGTCACTGGTAAAACACTGTAGAAGGACGCGTATCCAACGCTCCCGGTGTCACATCAAAACAGGTAGGCACCCTTAGATTACTCCCCCACACTGTTACGAGATTCCACTGACTCGCGAGCTCCTCGCTCGCTTCCCCAAGTCAGTCAAGTTCAGATAAAAGCTTTACTGAACCTTCGGCAGGCAACCCCAAGTCTCTCTGAGTCCGTATGATACATATCATCCTACGTAAGAATCAAATTATATATCACACTTACTCCTGTTGTATGTCTACACCTACAACCAAATGAGCAGCACATTGACACCGCCTCTCGCGAGTGTACGTGCAGACCCCCTCAACACCCCCTGCCTCTATCAAATCTTACCCTGGATCGATAGGCCATTACTTAAATGGACTTCACACCCGAACCGTTGGTGTGTTTCGTTTAGACTCCTACCCAAAAGCATTCATGCTAGTCTCAAACGAGATCGCAGCCACCGTGGCTAACGAAAAATGTTACTTGCACACTGTAGACCGTCACAGTAGCAGAGGAGACGCCCATGCGTCCCACACGTCGCTCTCCCAGCCTCGCGCTGGACTCCGTGTCAGCGCAGCTCGTCAGGAAACGACCAGGTGCTCGTCAGGCGAGCGGAGTCCACCCGTGTAGACTCGAACGTAGATAGACCGCGAATAGGTAGGAACGCCCAGTAGACAATCAGTCGAGCGGTCAACACTCAGCATCCGCGTAACCAGCAAAGTACAGTAGAGTACTGCAGAGCATCCTACAGAGTAGCCTGCAACACATAACCGTACAAATCCCCTCTGAATTTACTCGTGCGAGAATTCAACATTTAGCGACGCGCCCGGCTCAGACGCCCTTAGTTGAAAAATCCTTACTCGCATTCCCAGGCGAGAGAAATTGAATTAAATATGTCCCATTTTCCTCATGGAGTGAATCACGAAACCTTCCCCAGTGAAAGTAGGCATCTTTTCCACAGATTTACTTTAACTCCAAGACATAATTCAATCAAGCGAATGAATGACCTATTTCCCTTCCCGACAATAGTCAATCATCCTACACGCGGCAAAGAGTAAAAATGGCGAAGCGGTTCATTACCTCACAAATCCCAGGCTGTGGTCTGTCCATAGAACTTCGCTCTAGCCATTAGAAGATCCTCCTTCCGTTCTCATGTGCCCAACCCAGCATGGGTTTGCGCAGAGAAACTTCTCCAAACGAACTGACTTCGCTCGTAAAGCTGCCCGTGCAGCTTTAACCGTTAGCGGCATAGACCTATGCGCGCCCCCATCCTTCCATCCAAGTCGACGGAGTTGAACTGATTGGAAAGACGCCTTCGAGCCCGAAGTTGCCCATCCCACGTGATCATTGTCCAACCCGTAATGAGAATTTTCCCGCCTCAAGATCCCGGCCCAATCAGTGTCTTACGAACTTTCGCGGCTAAAGAACCGTGTCGGACTAAGTGAAGCCCCCGTGCGGCATTCTTCACACCCCCTGGTACGACACCCCAACCCCTTTTCCGAGTGACACAGTACCCCCCTGTCACTCAAAGTTCTAACGCTATGCGCCAAACAGCCGTTTGAACGCATTTACTGATTTGGTTTCTACACTGGCAATTCAATCACACATCATAACGACATTTAATCACACTATTCGTCGCGCAACACGCGACACACACCATAATTATAGTCACCAAATGTCGCGTCCACCAGAAAAAACATAACTGCATGTATCTACAATTCAAACAGAAAGGCTCCCTTGCCATTTCACAAGAATTGAGTCTTTGCTCCAAGCCATTCAACAAATCTCTGTTTTTCTGTGAAGAAATTTTTCGTCAACTGTTTATTTAATAAATAGAAACACCACTGGAGAAGTCTGCAAGGGATGATGCTGTTGTCGGTGGAGAGACAGCTTCTGTGAATTCACTGTGCCTATTCTGTCTTGCAGGAGCACCACCACAGACGAGGAGCTCGGGGAGATGACGAAGACTGTGAACCCAGAGGAGATTGACATCGATGACGATGCAGACACTGATGAAGAGGTGGAGGTGGAGGGTAGGTGAAGTTGCCCATTTGAATCTTAGCAATTTTAAGATATCAAGTGTTCAAAATTGCTTGAAATTAATAAGTATGGCCTTGCAAAATCCAGTCTTATTTTTTGTGGATGGGATGGTGGATTTTGTTGAAAAAAGTTTATTTGATTGGGATGCTTTATGCTGTCTCTTTATACTCTTGTAATTGTATGCTTTCTTTTTGCTTTTTTTAATGCTCTTTATATGCTCTCTCCTCTATAGTCTATCTTTATATTCTGTATGCTCTCTCTTTATGCTCTGTTTTTATGCTAAGCTCTTTTTATGCCATCTATTCTCTCTCTCTCTCTCTCTCTCTCTCTCTCTCTCTCTCTCTCTCTCTCTCTCTCTCTCTCTCTCTCTCTCTCTCTCTCTTTCATTCTTATGTTCTCTTTGCAGAAATGAACATCAGTCAGCAGCCAGTTCCTTCGGGAGTGTTTGGGTCACTGGCTGAGGAGGCTGAAGGGGATGACTGAATGTCTGGTCACTTTGCACGCCTCGCTTGCTGGGAGTGTTTTGCATGTCTCTGCACATCAAATGCTACTCATCCTGCCAAATTCAAATAAAGAAAGGGGGTAAAAAAAAACAACAGAGCAGGAAATGCTTATTTGCAAAGGAACTCAAGCCCAGGAACCCAAGAAGACACAGCCAGTGTGACTGGAGCAGTGTTCCAGCTGCAGGCAAAAAGACCGGCTTCAACCTTCGGTTGCAGATGCTGCGGCTCGGTCTGCCTTTCCTGGCCTGCTTTGGACTCCGAAGTAACTGTAGACACTATCGATGGAATGGGGCTTGAATGCCGCACCACAAATCCATGGTTCTCTGGAACTGATAGACGTCTACTCTTGTGCTGTATAATGACACATGCCTCTGAGTCAGATACAGATACAGATACATATACTTTATTCACCTTTTTAGGAATTTGTCTCGTCCAGTACATACATGTATAAGACACAAGTGTTATGACAAAAAATGTACATACATAAAGTTGTTAAAAATATTAAGACTTTTTTAGAAATGGAAACAGTGAAAAATAGTGTGACTATTTACAAAAGTAAAGAAAACAATCTTCATGGCTCTTTTCTTAGTCTGTTTTTCTCTCCACTGCTCAATCCCCTACCTTTCCCGACATCCCCCTACCCCATCCCCACCCCGTCCTTCCTCCCTCCTCTGCACTGGTTGCTGTTCACTGATATAATAAAGAATGAACTTTGCCCCTTTAGACGTTCGGTCTGGCCATGTTTAAGAGTCTTATGGAGTCGGGGACGAATGATTTCCGAAACCTCTCCATTCGAGTTCTTGCAGTCCGGAATCTCTTCCCTGATGGCAGGATCTCATAGCAGTGATTCAGAGGGTGGTTTACATCTTTCCGGATGTCTTCGGCTTTCTTCATCGCTCTTTCTGCGTACAGATCTTCCAATGGTGGCACAGAAGTCTTCATAACTTTCTCAGCTGTTCTCTGAATTCTTGCAGGTAGATCTTGTGACGTCAAATACACTTAGGAGTCATGCCATTGTGTTTGGGGGTTAATTAGAATGTGAGACATGTAACACCAAAAGGGATGATGGCTGGTTCCTGGGATCCTATGATCACTAGGGAGGAAGTCTCTGGCGACACGCCCTCTGGTGACTGCAGAGGCCAGTCTTTGAGTGACACACTTTCGCACACATTGGGCATGGGGATCTCTGGGTGGGGGGACTCTGGGCAGCCGATGTTTTCCTCCATCTGTGCTCATCCTCTTCTTGATGCCTCAGGGCCTCACTTTGACAGTGCCCACCAGCTCTGTGACTTTGGCAATGCTTTCCCACTTTTCCTCTGGGATACCAGATTCAGACATTTATGTTTGGGGATTAATTGGAATCCGGGGCATGTAACGCCAAAAGAAATTACTTAGAAATTAGCGATGTATATAAATTGGTTATGTATATAGATTTGTCAAGGACCTTACAGTTGGGCAATTAGAGTGCTTAGAAGTTTACCAGGATTTTGTGGGTTCGATCCCTGCTTGAACTAAGACATTTTTTTGTCTGCCTACTCTTTTGCAGAGTTTTTTGCAGCATTGCATACACGCAAGGCCTCGCGAGGCATAGGCAGGTGTCAACATGAGGCAGCATTTGACTGCCATCACATCTGCTTTCATCATGTTGATACATGCTGACACAGCCCTATTCCTTGTAAGATCTTGCGTAAGCAACACACTCTCGGCTTTGTACAGAAGCTCTTGCTTGCTGTCAGTCATCTTCCAGGGTTGTTTCAGTCCCTGACTGTTGGCAGGGAGTTTTAAAAGAGCAAAGCTCTGAGAGGTGTAGACTCCAGTGTTTAGCCTTGTAGCTGTTGGCTGCTACTCTACAAATGAATGAATAAATGCAGTTTCACTGCCTATCAGCCCCTGTAGGCAATGTGAGGCCATTGACCACAAAAATCTCTAGAACTTGTTTGAGTAAGAGCAAGTCACGTTCTAATTTCCCCAGTTGTTTACCTCTAATGAATCATGTAAAGAGACACAGGGGGTCTATTCTTACCCCCAACTCACAGGGTTATGGTGTTCTACGCATCTGTGTCAGCTGGAGTTGACCTCACTTGAAGATTAATTAGGGCAATTCTACAAAACAGAACTTGCATGCACATATACACTTTGTTGCACACACATTATGCACACGTGTATGCACAGAGGAAAAACTTCAATGTACACACATATGCATGCACTTGTTTGCATGTATAACCTAAGGGACAATGCTACTTTTTGGATGCGACGGTCAACTTTTTGGGGAGGGATTGTGTACAAACGCTATTTGTATTTTGACATTCATGCCCTCACTGGAAATGATGCAGTTACTCTCTTTTCAACAAAGCATTGTTGCCTATAGCTGGCAGAATGTGTTGTATTGGAATTTGATTTAAAATTCTGCTGAAAAATATGTATGCACGATGAAAGAAAGGTTCTTTTGAGCAAATGCAATCTCACAGACTTCTCATCACATTACAAGAAAAGTTTTGAGACGGAGAATGCAACATAACAAGTTGTTATGAAGGCAGGATTTTGAGGTTGTTACTGTGTAGATCAAATGGTAATGTAATGTCAAGTTAACTTGGATACATGTGCAGTCGTTTTGTTGACAAAGAATAAAATGTGCCCTTTGTTCATTGCAGTTGCTTGGGCTCACAGATAGCAGTGAGCTTGTGTGATATTTTGTTTCGTGTGTCAGTGTCATCATCATGGCTTTGCTTTGTTTACGAAGATCTGGAAGGTCATGGTCCACGTCCTTTGCAATCCCGCTTATGACTAAGAAGTCCAATGTGGGATCGGCAGGTCCGGTCACAATTGCCGCAAGGGAAGGTCTGGTCCGTCGCAGCTGCCTCGTTCGAGCCTTTCTCCTATTGCACTTTTCTTTTATGGAGGTCCTACAGATGTTCTCGAAGGAGGCGACGGCCCTGCTTACGACGAGCGCCAGGTGTCACGATCTGCAGCAAGTGTTGACCAACGATGATGGTCTATGTGGCAAGCATTGAGGGACTTCCTGAGGCAGTCTTTGTAGCGTTTCTTTGGTCCCCCTCTGTCATGTTGGCCAGTGGAGAGTTCGTGTGTTAGTGTACATGTACAGGGTATGACTTGTGCTGCTGTTCGCCCCGCTCCTTGAGTTGGAACCCTCGGCAGCTGGCGTTTGAAGGTTTTGGCCTGTAGCCCTAACCAGGCACACAGGATATACGTGGGAATTAAGGACAGATTCAGGCCGTTAAGATGCAACTGTAGCTTCAAGGGTTTAACACACAGAGCCAGAACCCCTGCGAGGGACAGACGGGGAAAAAAATGTGGGACCACAGGTGGGGACTGAACCAACGACGTTTTGGTTAGTGCCCGTAACCCAACCTTCATTACTCTCGGGATACTGGGTGTCTAGGGAGAAGACCCCTGACAGCTGGGAGAGACTTGCACATCTAAATATTGAGATCAGGGTCATCTCGGCATCAAGGCAGAAACAGCAGCCGTTAATACAGGGCAGTGTAGACAGTAAAGACAACTCGGACCATGGTAGCTCAGCTGGTAGAGCATTTCGGGTGTTAACCAAAAGGTCGTGGGTTCAGTCCCTGCCTGTGGTCCCACATTCCCCCCACCCCCACCTTCCCCCCTTAATTAAAACATGGCTGCAAGATAAGGGAGCAGACAAGGTCATATTTGAAGATGATTTATTTAGCATGCAAAGTTACTCTTAAAAAATTTTATGTAATATATGTCATGGCTATTACTTTTTTTAAACTGACGTACAAATTGTGCAGAAAAAAAAAAATGGACATTGTTGTTATTTTACTTTTTTGGGGGAAAAGCAAAACAACCATGTATCATAAGAAATAAACATGTATGAAAATATCAATATATAACATTATGCAATAATGAAGAAATCAGTACATTTTGTATGATCATTTGGAGTGATGTGAATGAATTCCCCTTTTCGTAACGCCCTAGTACCGAGAATTAAAACAAACAAACCACAAAAAAACCTCTGGTTAATAAATACAAGGTCTAAAATTAATCAGCAAAGAGCATATTTAGGGATGGAAGCTAAACACCTAAACACATAATTATGAATAAAAGACAAGTTCCCAAATCCCTTGTTAACAAAACGCTCTGTGAAAGAAGGATGGTATGATTGGCAGTTGTGGATTTCCTTGGGGCATTTCAAGAAAAGTAGAGAATACATCACAGTTTACAGTAGTAAAGACGATTTCTATCACGCTAACCAGACATGCTCCAGAAAACTGAATGAAGACCTTGTGGACATAGGTTAAACATTTGTTCTTTTACTCCAAAGCTTTGAATCGGTTAAACTCTGCAATGAAGTCTATTATTTGCTGCAGAAATAGCAAGAAGTACAGTACTGAAAATGCATAAATAATGTTTGTAATTCCTATACAATCATGATATCAAAAGAGGCAAATACGCATTTGTAAAGGATTTTGCCCTTAAAACCACTTTCACAGGGAAAAATTGGTGGCGCATATTCTGTAGCTATTCTGTCTTGGAAGAGAAATAAAAATGGAAGAATCATCTTTACACGTACTAACAAGTTCAAAAACATCTGTATCAAGAGATGTTATGTTCCCACTAAAATTGTGACCAACCATCACAATACCAATCCTAGCTCGATCTTTCAGCTAAAGAAAATGAAAGTATATGATAACTCTATTCTTTTCGTATTAATTTGATACAAACGTGAACGCTGTAGAAACAAAATTTGATTATCTATTTTTTGAAGATGGGTAGCATGCCAATTTTCCTACTTAAGTCTTAAGTACTACATAGTGGAGGTTAAGGCAACATAAAATTTTTCTGCACACGTCTGAACATATTTTTAAGGCAAATAATTCAGTGACATGAACGTCAGGTGTCCCTGGCGCGCATAACTGAAAAACGATGTTACTGACCCAGTCTGACTCCCATCACGTAGCATTATTTTACGACGCACGTCCTAATCCCGTGCAAAGCCGTTTGTTGATTGGTCGCGATACATTACTCATTTCGCGCTGTTTTCTGTTGATTGGTTACCTATAAATAGGACCCACTGGATCCTTGCGTGTTGCGTTTAGATACTGACCTATTTCCACATCAGACTTTATACATATTCTTTAGAAGAAATGATTCTCTTGAAATTTCTGCGCGTGAAGGACTTTGTCCCCAAATTTCCGCGGCGCCGAATTTTTAACAGCCAATCAGCAAAAACATGCGCGCAACTGAGGTATTATGATAGAACCATCAAAGACGTGTTTGGTATGATATAAATTAGTGGCGCGCAGCTATTTTTGACAACCAATCAGCGCTCGGCTTTGCACGAGATTCAGTCAGGGTCGTACATGCGCATGTAGTGCCAAATCCCCGTGTGCGAGTTAGAAATGGTTTCATGTTGGCGGATCACATTTTTCCTCCTCTGCTATGCAGTTTTCTCCTATGGGACTGTAAGATCTAGTCTGGGACAAACATGACTTCACCTCACTAGAGTTCTACGTACTCTCAAATCCACAAGGACGCCAACGACACAATGACGTCATTGCCGTCTGGTCGACGTCATCAGGGACTGCTCACAAAGCGGCTCATGTTGTTGTCATTGCAGTTGTCTGTGTCACAGAAGAACCACTGCTCTCCACGGATACGCTGGACGCCGTTCCTGGGAGGGTGACGGATGGGCAGCCACGGAGTCTGTAGATCGTAGCAGCCCCGGAAGACCTCTGTTGGAAGGGAAGGAACTGCTCAAGTAATTTCACCGAATGAAACAAAGTCTCACGGCCTACACGCCTTTGTAGGCTATACAATGCCGTCGACCAAGAAAATCACGAGAGCAAGTCAAGTTTCGATTACCCAAGTTATCTGCCCTTTTTTCTTCGTAAAGGGAGACGCGACTGGTCTATTCTTACACACACACACACACACACACACACACACACACACACAGAGCTGCAAAAGATGATCACGGTGACTTGAATGAAACGTATATGATACGAGTTAACGGACAGAAAGGCAAAGATATTAGCTGACGTAGTGGTGTTTGCAGGGATGATGATCATCACGATGACGATAATAACAGTGAGAACGGAGGAGGGGGGGAGGAGGAGGAGGAGGAGGAGGAATAAAATGATGATGATGATGATGATGAACAACAACCACAAACGGCAATGATGTCGGTGATGATGGTGTTCTGTCTCCAAAATCAACATGTAACACATTTCTGCGACCATTTCATTCCTTGAGAACATCTGGGCGGGGACAGAGTGTGTCCGTGTCATCAGTTCTTTTACTTGTAAAACCTCCTGTTTCAGTCATGAATAGGAAGCTAGTTGTCACGAACTGCATAACTGTCTTATTTCATCTACCATATTCGTCAGATTTATTATGATCTTTTATTCAATATTCGACCTCAAGATGAGGGGGTAGTGGCGGATGTTGGTGTACAATCAGTCTTGACGACAACGATGACAGTGATTGAAGAAGGGGATGCGTTATTGCCGCCGCTGATTATGAAGATGCATTCATTCATTCATTCATTCATTCACTCATTCATTCATTTATTCATTCATTCATTCTTCACTCATTAGTTCATTCATTCATTCATTCATCCATCCATCCATCCACTCACTCACTCACTCACTCACTCACTCACTCACTCACTCACTCACTCACTCACTCACTCACTCACTCACTCACTCACTCACTCACTCACTCACTCATTCACTCACTCACTCATTCATCCACTCATTCTTTCTTTCTTTCTATCATTCACTAACTCATTCATTCATTAATTCATTCACTCGTCTATTCATTCATTAGTTCATTCATTCTTGCGGAATCAAGGGCCACCTACCCCCTTGGTTGAATTGGTCGGTTCTGGAAAAGCAGAGGCCTTTGCAGAGGGTCACGGTGATCCCCCACTCCACCAGCTTGCCGCTGGTGGGGCAGAAGCGGTTCTCGTAGGCGCCGAAGCCACTGTGGCAGTCGTAGCAGCGGATGGGACCCTTGGCAGGAGCTGGAAAGAGAAGCAGACGAGTTTTTTTTAAATATTAGATTTTTTAATCAAGCCCCGTGTGTAAATGGAAGTGACAGAAAACTTTTCCAAAGGCGATCTTAGTTCGTGAAGGAGCAACGTGTCCATTGAATCGGATTAGTCAATTTTGCAAGTATTCGACTTTATGAACGTGCACGCAACAAAGTGAAGATTAATTAGATCATTTGAGAGTGAGCTCATGTGCATTTTGGTTTAAAGTTTATGAAAGAACGAGTAAGAAGTGAAAATGAGGAAACAGGGGATTCCAAAAATGTCCCCCACTTTTTCCCCCAGGAAATAAAAACAGGCTTCGCGAAACTATGTGCTCAAAGAATCAGATATTTAAACTCGCACGTATTTGATTGTATAAACTTGCACAAACTAAAGTGAAAATGAGAAAAAAAACAAAAAGAAAAGTTGTGGTAAAAGTAATGAGGCCAAGAACAAAAGGAGGGGTCTGTAGTTTGGCCTGAACTTTTTTTTTCTTTTTAAGAGGCTAGAATGAACTTAACCCAAACTGTCTTTCACCGAATACACTTAAAAAAAAGCCTGAATAGTGGATTCTCTGGGTGCTCATACTCATAGGGCACGGAAGATGGGACGGAACCGCAGTTTGTTGTTTAGTGTCAATCTTTTTATTCTGTTTTATTTCATTTTATATTTTGTTGGCATGATGAAAAAAATAGTTTAGGGTCAGCAGAAAAAATAGGGTCAGTCCGGTTACCGTAACCACATTTTCTTTGGGGGTTGCCTTACTTGAGAGTAAGCTAAGATGTTTTTGAATTAACAATTTTGCCAAAGAACGAGTTGAGAGCTAAAATGAGAAATATAAGACTTTTTGAAAGCCCACGTTTTTTGCGGGAAATAATTACAGCTTTTGTGCTGCAAAACATGCCAGAGAAGAAAGTGAGTCTTCAGTGAATCAGCATTACACATGGTGATCACGTGATCAACGTTAGGAATCAGAATATAAGAATCTGGAATTCGGATTATTTGTGTATTGGCTGAGAAGTTTTTTTAATATACATGAACGGTCATAATTACAAAAACAAACAAAATGACGTAACTTAAAAACCTTTGATCAGTTCCGACATTCAAGCAGAGTCGAAAATGTAAACAATAAGAAGAATCAAAAGGCAATTTGTCCTTTGCTCAACCAGGAAAACACATCACATCATGCATGGGCCGATAGGTTTAAATGATTCGCACGAAGGAAAGCATGCAAATAATTTCAGCAATAAAGAATGATAACATTCATAAGTATAAAACAAGCGAACATAATCATTTCAAGAGATTGGACAAGGAAAAAAAACGTCTTAGTTATGATAATTGTTGTGTATTTCATGAAAGGAAGCTAGACAGAATTTGAACCTGACAACTAATTTCTCACACGTTTGATATTTTTGTTTACTTCATCGTACCGAAAATGTGTTCGTGATAGCTTATAAAAGTCCATTCTTTGAAATCGGTCAGAATATTGACATCGTGTTTTTCAACAATACTTCTTAATACAAGTTTTCATGTAATATCGAGCTGTGCCTGACGGCTTAACAGACCGCAGCTCATTTGATAATGTTAGCCTGGACGTACTGCACACAATCCAATGACGTCACGGGTCTAACAAACTTTGAAGCTGGTTCTGTTAAAAGCCATTATTGGAAACCACATTATCCCTCCAGGTTTACTGGAGGTCCTACAGACTTTATCTGTCTGTCTGTCCGTCCCGTCTCCACGGCTTATATCTCAAAAACTACTGGACGGATTTCCTTGAGATTTTGCACACTAACTGGAAGTTAGGTCCGATTGAATGTATCAAATTTTCAGAATCGAGGCTTGAAGAGAAAGTGGTTTTCTAAGGTCGTATTCTCGAAATTACCGGTCGAAAAATTATTGAAATGACATTTGACGGCAAAGCCAAATTTGACGTCATTAATAGCATGACGTCATTTGCATGTACGATCTGAAATTCAGTCCAACTTAGAAGCTTTCTGTCTCAACATTTCAATTGACGTAACAGCAGAAATTATGGGTATCTTTTTAGATTGACGTCATTTAGAGTTTCGGGGAACCCATGCGAGAATGAATAATTTCCTGAACGTTGGTGAAGGAGACAGAAGGATGTAACCCTTGAACAGCATTAATTTATCAAATCTGGGTACTACTATTGACCGCAATACCCCGCAATACCCACAAATATACCGCAATACCACCAAATATGCAACTCGTACTTGCGTCAAATCGCCGTAGTTTGATGTTTACTTAGCCCGCTGAACGCTGCCAAGACTGATCTAATGCGATCGCCGTAGTTTGACTGTTTCCGAGAGTTACGTCCCTTCGTGATGCGGTCGCTTCTGTGTATCGGTCCGAAAGTTTAGTTGAATTTGTATGGTTTTTGGCGACCCATGTGTCTCAAAATTGAGTAGAAGTATTTTGAGCGTATTAGGATATCGAAACATCGCATCAGTTTCAATGTTGTTTTCTGGCCAAACATAGTTATAGTATACTATGATCATTGAATGACCACCTATCAGATCTAAACTCGTTGTCTTCATTTGCCTGTCGGATAAGTCTTGGCAGTTTAAACACTAGAGCAGTCATCAGTTTATTGTCAATTTGAGAGACTCACTGGCTCATAAAATAGGTAGCTAGAGCATAATCGCTCCAAGCATTGATTTCGCCTGCCAGCCAACCAAAACAAGGGACGCAACTCTAAATCTCGTCTTGCTTAAAATCGCGGAGTGACGCTTCTTTATGTCTATGTAACGTATGTTCTTTGGACGAAGCAAACATCAAACTACGGCGATTTGACGCAAGTACGAGTTGCATATTTGGTGGTATTGCGGTATATTTGTGGGTATTGCGGGGTATTGCGGGGTATTGCGGTCAATAGTAGTACCGTCAAAGATGTATGTTGAATGCATCAATAGTTCTCTCGAGAGGTTGCGGGTTCGAACCCGATCTTTTTTTGTTGTTGTGCCAAAACCTGGAGGTTCAGCGCCAGCGGTTTTTATCAATATCATCATCAGAACAAGGGATAACACAAGATAACTTTCCTTGGCCACGAAGACACTGCTGAGATATGTGTGCGTGCGCACGTGTGTGTGTGTGTGTGTGTGTGTGTATGTGTGTGTGTGTGTGCGTGCGTGCGTGCGTGTGAGTGTGTATGTGTGTGTGTATGTGTATGTGCGTGCGTGCGTGCGTGCGTGTGAGTGTGTGTGTGTGTGTGTGTGCGTGCGTGCGTGTGAGTGTGTGTGTGTGTATGTGTGTGTGAGTGTGTATGTGGGTGTGTGTGTTTGCGTGCGTGTGAGTGTGAGTGTGTGTGTGTGTGTGTGTGTGTGTGTGTGTGTGTGTGTGAGAGAGAGAGAGAGAGAGAGAGAGAGAGAGAGAGAGAGAGAGAGAGAGAGAGAGAGAGAGAGAGAGAGGAGAGAATGTGTATGCACGTGCATGCGCCGACACGCTCGCATGTGTAGCCTACGTGAAAGCATATGCGCGTGAGTGTGTCTGTAAACTGACCACGAGAAATTCGTCAATCACCGCAACTCGGTCTTGCAAGATGGACAAAACCCCAAACCCTGTCCGTCCTTAGACTTTTCCAGCGTCACCACTTCCCTTACTCCAGCATCGAAACGACTAATTCAGTGTCAGTCTGCGAATTTACCTGCTCTGGTGGTGGTAGAAGCCGTCGTCCGTGGTGTCGTACGCGTTGTCAGGGTCGTCAGGGTCGTCGGCGTGGTGGTAATTGTAGAGGAACTTGCGGTGGTGGTGGTAGTAGCACTCGCGGTGGTGGTGGTAGTGGCACTCGCGGTGGTGGTGGTAGATGGAGTCGTAGTCATGGTGGTAGCCCCAGTCGTCGTAGTTATCGCTGTAGTCGGCGTGGTGGTGCTGGGAGTTGCGGTGGACGCGCCGAGACTGAAAGTGACGTCACACGCTTGCTCTCCCAAGACTCTCAAGGAGCCTGCTTGGAAGCTGGAGATGAACTCCGTCATGGGTCCGTAGCTTGCAGGGTGGCAGTGGGCTTCCACGGCACTCACAAAACAGCTGGTCTGTTCCTGTACCGCTCTGGAACAATGCACAGAATTGGCGCCTGTGGTCTGGAGAGCCAAGGTGCGAGTTCATAAAAACGCGCGCACGCAAACAGGTGAATGAGAGCACGCACACACAAACAAACACGCACACAAACACACATGCGCACACACAGACACGCGCACACACAGACACGCACACACACAGACACACACACGCGGCGCGCGCGCACGCACCGACAGAGTGGAGGAGAAACCCTCATTGAGATGCAGTTGTAATGTAAGATACTGTCTGTAATGTTGAAGTTGTAATGTTCAGCTATCCTGTATAAAGTCCAGTTGTAACCTCACGCTTTCTAATGTAACATCAAGTTGTACATTTACGGTAGATACGTCCTCTGTAAGGTCGTTACTCCGCCAAGGAAATTCAGTTTTTCCTTCCGTTCGTTCTTTTGTTCCTCAGTTATTCGGCAAAATAACTCCATAAGTTAACAAGGAATTCTGATAAAATTTGATACAAAGTCAGGGTTCTCTACTCAAGAAACAATCCACTAAATTTGGAATTTCAACCCCCCCCCCCCCCCCCCCCCCCCAATAAAAATGTGTGTTATGCATCACGAAGTTGATGACGTCAAACCATTGATGACGCCGGCGTATGCGTTCCGCACTCGGAGACCTCCAGCAGACGCTCAAATGAGCTGCGCTATACAGGTCAAGGAAGATAAATCGTGGCGCCCTTGGCGGAGGTTTGCACGTTCAGAGTGCTCTCTAGTGAAGACATGCTGTCCGCAGACTTCCTGTTATAGGTGCACTGCAGGCAATGCTTAACACTAAACCCCCCAAAACGGCAGTAAGTGTGGAGTCACTTTAAAACACTCCCCTGTGTCTTAAAGCGGACTCCTCGTCTACCGTCGTTGTTTTGGTTCAGTCATGCTGACCGCTTTAGGGTCATAGCCGTCCTCTGTAAAGTCACGTTGTAATGTCAAGCTGTCCTCTGTAAAGTTGTAATGTCAAGCTGTCCTCTGTAAAGTTGTAATGTCAAGTTGCCTTCTGTAAAGTTGTAATGTCAAGCTGTCCTCTGCAAAGTTGTAATGTCAAGTTGCCTTCTGTAAAGTTGTAATGTCAAGCTGTCCTCTGTAAAGTTGTAATGTCAAGCTGTCCTCTGTAAAGTTGTAATGTCAAGCTGTCCTCTGTAAAGTTGTAATGTCAAGCTGTCCTCTGTAAAGTTGTAATGTCAAGCTGTCCTCTGTAAAGTTGTAATGTCAAGCTGTCTTCTGTAAAGTTGTAATGTCAAGCTGTCCTCTGTAAAGTCAAGTTGTAATGTCAAGTTGCCTTCTGTAAATTTGTAATGTCAAGCTGTCCTCTGTAAAGTCACGTTGTAATGTCAAGCTGTCCTCTGTAAAGTTGTAATGTCAAGCTGTCCTCTGTAAAGTCAAGTTGTAATGTCAAGCTGTCTGCTGTAAAGCTGTAATGTCAAGCTGTCCTCTGTAAAGTCAAGTTGTAATGTCAAGCTGTCCTCTGTAAAGTCAAGTTGTAATGTCAAGCTGTCCTCTGTAAAGTTGTAATGTCAAGCTGCCCTCTGTAAAATTGTAATGTCAATCTGTCCTCTGTAAAGTTGTAATGTCAAGCTGTCCTCTGTAAAGTTGTAATGTCAAGCTGTCCTCTGTAAAGGTGTAATGTCAAGCTGTCTTCTGTAAAGTTGTAATGTCAAGCTGTCCTCTGTAAAGTCAAGTTGTAATGTCAAGTTGCCTTCTGTAAAGTTGTAATGTCAAGCTGTCTTCTGTAAAGTTGTAATGTCAAGCTGTCGTCTGTAAAGTTGTAATGTCAAGCTGTCCTCTGTAAAGTTGTAATGTCAAGCTGTCCTCTGTGAAGTTGTAATGTCAAGCTGTCTTCTGTAAAGTTGTAATGTCAAGCTGTCTTCTGTAAAGTCGTAATGTCAAGCTGTCTTCTGTAAAGTTGTAATGTCAAGCTGTCCTCTGTAAAGTTGTAATGTCAAGCTGTCTTCTGTAAAGTCAAGTTGTAATGTCAAGTTGCCTTCTGTAAAGTTGTAATGTCAAGCTGTCCTCTGTAAAGTCAAGTTGTAATGTCAAGCTGTCGTCTGTAAAGTCAAGTTGTAATCTCAAGCTGTCCACTGTAAAATCAAGCTGTAATGTCAAGCTGTCCTCTGTAAA